>JAULKK010325438.1:0-11169 GCA_032355705.1 Rubia peregrina | reverse complement strand
GGCGATGTATTCTCCGTAACGTGTAGTTTCTGAAAAGTAAAATTTCATCGTTTGTTATTAGACAAAACTAAAGTTATTGGTGGTCAAACATGCCTTCAGAAAATGTAAAAAAAGAGGGTGTCAAACATAGAAAAACAGAGGGAGTATAACGTTTTCTAACAGATGACCTCTTAAATATTGCATATTCTCATTACTATATTTCTTATAAGGTACAATATTTTTATAAAACACTAAATATTGTTTTATATAAAATACATATACCCTATCGCAACAAAGAGTGAGTCAATTTTGTAAATTAATTATTCTATAGCAACAAAGACTGAATCAATTTTTTCATTTTCATAATATTAATATATATTAATTTATTTTGACTACACCATTATATACATAATATTTTGGAAAAATTTAAGAAAGAAGAAGTTAAATAATAATGATAGAAAGGTAATGTTATAAAAATTACTATGCAATGTGTAGTGGTTATAAGTTGATAACCCGATTAATACAACTTGAATATTTTATTTTCATTTCTTCTAACTTGCAGTTGAACCTTGATTTTTTTCATAATTTATTGAAAACTCAATTTCAAGAGACGAACTCAATTTTTTCCTATTACTTATTAAAACTATAAAATATTTTATATCTTAAATTTTCATTCATCATCCGTGCATCGGCACGGGTGTTATCTAGTTACAAAATAATGTTCAAATAAAATAAAAACACTGCAAATGATTAGAAGGTGAAACCCTGGCTAGGCGCTCTCTCACATTTATTACTTATTAGAGCAAGCCCAACAAATTATCCAAAAAAATTAAAATGGAGATTCAAAACTCATATTCTCTATTAAAAAAAATTTGCTCCAACTCCAACAAACTCTCTATTTTGCAGTCTTTGACATTTATTTTACAATAATGACTACTTTGTAATTAAAATAAATTATTAGTTTTAATTACTCTTCAAAAATATTTACTTGCATAAAATTAGGAAATGGCTAATTTTAGTAGTTTATTTGTAAAGAATAATTAAATATCTTATAGCTAAGCCACAAATGTCATGGTGAAGGAGGCTTGCTATATGTATAATCGATTAGTAAGTGGTGAAAATCTAATAAATTCAGCAAAGAAGTTATCAGTTTGATTAATTAGACAAGTATCAAGGCTTTCGGTAGACTTCTTTCTTTCCCTAATTACCTTGCGACAAGTCCTAGCATTAGTATGAGTTCGCTGACCTTGTACGCGTGATCACATTCATGTTAATTATTGTTTAAGAGTAATAGGTTTAAAATATCAAGAAAATTTAAAAAAAATTGATCATGTAAATGAAGAAAAAAAAGAATAATCAGACATTTCAGTGGTTCGTTTTTATGCTGATTCAGTAAGAATTGAATGTGGCATTTAGTTAGACTTGGATAATTTTGGTCTAAATATAAATTTAGTGTTAAAGTTTAGGTGGTAAATTAATGATTACATTAAATATTCAATTCTCCAAGTATTTTTCTCTCTCTACCAATATAGAGAACCAAACCTTCTCTGTCATGAAAATCTCCATTTTAGAGAATGAAATGGAGAATTTGTTTGAAATGAAATAGTGTCTAAAATCTTTAAAATCAATCAAAATTTCTATTATAGAAATCCTGTTGGACTTGCTCTCAGCAGATCTGATTCCTCTAAAGGTTAGCCTTTTATCCAATAATTCTCTCTTCTACACGAAAGTTATTACCTTACCTGAAAGTGTAATAGCCTACTAGGTAGTAGCTAAAGGAGATTTCTGAATGGACATTGGCTTAAGATGAAAGCATAGTCTCCTAGGAAATGAAAGCAATAAACTACTACTCCTATGAATGATTCGGTTCTTCTTCTTCTTTTTTGTCATCAAAACACCTAGTAAAATTTTACTGGGAAAATAATGTGCATTTTTAATCCTACATTTTGGTTGAAAGTGTCAATATAACCTTATAAATATGAAAGTATAAATCTAATCCTATGTTTTGGTCAAAAAGTGTCAATCTAACCTGACAACGAAATTGTGGCCGGAATTCTTTAAAATGACCACTATAGCCCCTTTGAAAATTTTAAAATTGAAAACATGTAAAGACTATATTACCCTTCCCAAAATAGGTGAAACACCCAAAAATTTGCCGTCGGTCAATGCTAGCTGCCATCGAGCAGCACTGTAGATTTCAAATTAGAGGTTCAAGACATGAAGAGAAAAGTGATCAAGACCCGAAAACACAAACCTCTTATTTGTAGCTACTGCACCTATCAAGGCCATACAGAGAATCAATGTTTTAAACTGCTAAGAGACATCATGAATGAACGACAATTTTTTGCATATTCCAACATAGATGATGTCCAACGATCAAAGATGGTCAGAAGGTATGGGATCATAAATGCACTAATACTTGCCTTATTGCTCATACTTCTCTTATTGCACATTATTGGGATTCGTGGTACTTTGACAGTGGATGTTCTCGACACATGACTGGATCACAAAAGTACTTAAGGAAGATCGAACCCTATGATGGCGGATTTGTTACCTTTGGCGATGGAAAGAAAAACAGGGTAGTTGGAAAAGGTGAGTTATCTATAAATGAGTTTCTAATCTTTACGAGTGTTCTGTTGGTGGAAGATCTAAAGGCTAATATCCTAAGTATCAACCAGCTATGTGATGATAATATGAACGTGGAATTCCATATGAAGAAGTGCATAGTGAAACATGGCAACAACAAAGTGCTTACTGGTATTCTGTCATCAAACAAATGTTACTTGTTGGAACAAGAAGTGGACTGCTTGAGTGTCGAATATGATGAGCTCAAAATATCAACGGTTGACCATGTTCAAACATCAGATAATTTCTCAAACAGGGACGTAATGATGTTGGAACATTAGACAATGTAGATCTTATGGATGAAGCTGATGACTCTTATAACTTCAGCAATGTTAGAACACCGTCCTCCCTAGAACTCTCCAATGTTCCAACATCAGTGCAAGTTGAATCAAGCAATGAGGCTCTACTTGATGAGCATTGGATTGCAGCAATGCATGAAGAACTTGGGTAATTTGAACGCAATGATAATAAAGCAAGGTTAGTTGCTCATGACTACACTCAGGTTGAAAGAGTTGATTTTGATGAGACATTCGCACCAGTTTCCAGGTTAGAATCTATTCTCATTCTCCTTGCTATGACTTGCACAATGAATTTTACGTTGTACTAAATAGTTGTCCAGAGTGCTTTCATAAATGGTGTGGTTGATGAGGAGGTATATCATCAAATCAAGATGACCGTGTATGGATCAAAACAAGCACAAAGGGAATGGTATGAGCAACTCACTACCTTTCATATTCAGAAAGGTTATCGTCGATGGGGAGTAGATCGCACCTTGCTTGTTTTCGTGAATCATCAAATATACTGATTGCTCAAATCTATATTGATGATATGATCTTTGGGTCTACTTAACCATTCTTGGTACAATATTTTGTGACTTTAATGCAGGCCAAATTCGATATGAGTATGGTGGGAGTATTTGCAAGATTTCAGACTGATCCTAAGGAACCTCACTACTGCAATCAAAAGCAAAATTCATTATGTTAGTGAGACTTCTGATTATGGAATGTAGAATTCTAAGAATCAAGACTCTCATCTTGGTGGTTATAGTTATTCTGATTGGGCTGGAAATGTTGATGATCATTAAGACATTACTGGTGGATGTTTTGTTACTGGGTCAACTGCTGAGGCAGAGTACCTTGCAACTGAAAAGTTGTTGCGCATAATTATTATGGATGAAGCAAATGTTGAGTGATTATGGAATTAAAGAAGGGCTTCCAATGGTGTTATGTGACAAAAAAAATGCTATTGATATCTCAAAGAATCCAGTACAACATTCTCAAAAAAAGCTCACTGAAATGAGACTTCAGTTTATTCGAGATCAAGTTAAGATGAAAGAAGTGGTTGTTAATGGTGTTCCAACATCGGGAAAATTTTCTTATATTTTCACAAAGCCTTTGGACTCTGCAACTCTTGAGCCCCTCAGACAACACTTAGGTGTTTGTCGAATTTGAGGTATTTATTATTTCTCAAACTTTGTGTGATTATATTTTTCTGTACATATAGTAGAAATGTGTTTTTTTAAATGGAGGCATGGTTGGAAATGTTGGAAATTGGTGTTGGAGACATTATGGTGATTGATGCGACGACTAGTTGGTGAAAAGATTAGGAGAATTTATGATTGGCATGCGAGTGAGAATGATTATGAAGTGGTCAAGTTTGATCATGAAATGCATACGATGATCGAATAAATTAGGAGAATGGCTCCACCTGTTATTTTGGTGTCGAATGATGAGAGTTGAAACTAGGGATACTGGTTATGCTCCAACACAGTATATGTAGACATTGGAGAAGCTGTGGATATGGAGATTGATAAATCTGAGTTGTTTAAGGCTGATTATATTTCAAACTGGCATGAGAACACTGATAAAGATTATGATTTTGGTAGAGGAGATTCACATGTTCCAACACATGAGGAAGAATAGTTTGTAGAGCAGGTTGAAGAGGTTGAGGACTCATGTTCCAACACAACAGCAGGAACTGAAAACTAATAGTAGTTATGTTCAAACATCATTGTCTGACGTTCCAACATAAGATGAACCTGTTGTGATTAGAGATTCTGATGTTCAAACATCAGTAAATGTTGTTGGAGATGGGGGAGAAAGTACTGATAGAGTGAAGGAAGCTGAGTCTGGTGATGTTCCAACACATATACAAACTGAGAGTGTTGACTCTAAAGCAAGGAAAGGATCTCATGTTCCAACATCAGAGAAAGTGAGTGAAGCTGAGAGTTCCAACATCGGGGGACTGATGTTTCAACACAAGTTGAGTAGATTATTGAAGGCACTACTGATCAGACTGCAGAATCAGCCACGCACTAAGAAGAAGATTAAAGCATAAAGAGGTCATTTGATCCAAGACAGGTGCATGATCTGCCTTGGATTCCTGAATCTACAACTTCGGATGTTAAGAAGGTCATTAATGTAAAGTGGGGAACTCTATACATTCATATGGCATCTTTAGAGGCAGAAAAGACCAAATTAGAGGAGAAGGCATAGTTAAATGCACATATAACTACTCCAGAAGAAGGTTGAAAGTTCTTCTATGGCTATGTTCCAACATAGGTAAAATATTTGCTTTAGGAGGAGTTTCATTTATTGGATATTGTCCTTTGGGTTTTTGTGTCTGCTATGTTTGGCGTTTATGGTCCCAAGGAGGAGATATTTTGGATTTCCTGGATTTCTTTGATGACTTTATTGGCTCATTTAGGTTGATGTTTCAACCTGCTTATTATTTCTGAATGTTAATGGAGTGCTGGAATTCAGGAGGAGATATTATGTTTCTATGTTCCAATATCCAGAATGGTTTTCAAAGATTGATGTCTGTATTTGTGTAAGTTCGTGTGATGAAATGTCAAAAGGTTGTTGGGTCCACAAAATGTCAAAGGAGAAGATTGTAAAGTCTAGATTTATCTATTTGAAGTTATGCAAATATGGAATTGTTGTGTTGAAACATTAAAGAATTAATGTTTGGAGTTTTATGGAATAACATGAAGAAATCTGATGAGACATTTCGTCCATGGTTTTAATTTATATATATATATATATATATAAATTCCTATATTTATGAGGTTAGATTAGATTCATAGAATTGGAATTGATTTGGAATATCCGGCTATGGTAGAGATGTGGACGAGATATTCTAGTTCTTTTCCTATCTCCAAGGGATTTGATTAAAATCAGAATTTCAAATGGAGAAGGAATTACATACGCATAAGAATTCATGTGTGCGGAGACTTTATATGTTGGAACATACCAATAGTTGAAACCTAAAAGGATTTAATCATATTGCATGAATATTGAGTTATGGAATATAGGAGATTTCACAATATATTATTTTAGGCGTGTATTTGAAACATATTGGATTTATGGAAAGTTCCGATAATTGTGGAATTGGATATATGGAATATTATGGGATATGTTGAGATAAGGAAAATTCTTTTATTTATGAGATTTGGATATGTTTCATAAACAGATATGGAATTGGAATATTGTGGAGATAATTATGGAGAGTTCTATATGCTCATGGACTACAAATAGAGGACATCATCGACTGCATTCCTCGCGAATTTAATTACAAAAATATACACTCAAGTTTTCTATCCTTCCAAGAGTACTGCGAGAGCTAGCAGACATATGCTCCAACATACCGTGACCTGTTGATTAAAGTTCAGAATCGTATACCTTAATTCCTCGGGAGGAGGAGATCCAGTGTCGATGCGTTTTGAGGTCAGAGGGAATCTGATCAAGACGGGTTGATAGCAAGGGGAGCTTGCTGAATTCACACGTTAATAATTAGAAGATAGGTATAATTGTATGGTGTAATTTGTTCTTTATCTTTCTGATTAGTTGATACATTCTAAACTGGGTCAGACCCTGCAGATGTAGGTGGATTTAACCGAGTTGCGTAACCAAGTCTTGTGTGTTCTTGTTTTATTTTCATTACATGCTTGGTTAGATAGGTTGTGTTGGAATACGTATTTAATAAATAAGCTAAAATGGTAAAACCAAATTTTCAACTATTACTAAAAAAGAGAAAAGTGCATTTTTAACCCTATGTTTTGGTCAAAATTGCAGAAATGGCCTTGTAAAATCTGAAAGTGTAAAAATAACCCCTGGATTTCATTGACCAAAATGTCAACATCCAAATTGGCCGGAAATAGGTGAAATGACCATTATACCCCTGATTTAAAAAATTCAAAATAAATTAAAATCATAAGATTCCATTATACCGTTGACCATTATACTCCTTTAGCTTTGTGGACGGGGTGAAATGGAATCAGAAAATCTGTCGTCGTCCCTTTCTTCATCCTTTTTTTAAAAAAAATTCTTTCCACCACAACCGCCGTGTTCCACCACCAATGTGTCCCTTTCTTACCACCACTACCACCAAGTCAAATTTTCCAGCAGACGGAGGCGGATGGAGGCAAGAGGGAGATGGATGTAGAAGTACTAGAAGCGACGGAGCGAACGGAGATGAGAAAGAGACGGATGTAGGGTTAGCCAGCGGCGGTGGATTTAGGCAACGGTGGGGATATGGTGGAATACAGGTGGATCTAGAGTTTGCAGTGGTGTTGGAATAGGAGTGACGTCGGGGTGGTGGTGGTGCGGTGCGGGGCTGTGGTGATGCATTGGGGGCTATGTTGGCGAGAACCAGAGTGGGGTGATGATGGATGTGGTGTCACGCGATGGGAAGTGGATGACGGCGGAGCTTGGTGGATGCGGGTGGACGGGGAGTGGACATCGACGAGCTTGGTGGACTAGTTGAATGTTGGACCGAGGGTCACCGCCATGAGCTTCGTCTCCGGTGAGATACCCCATGTTCGACTTCGTGTCTAGCGAGAAACCCATATTCGTCTTCGTCTCTGACGAGAGACCCCATGTTCGGAAAGCTTCGTCTCCTCCATGAGTTTTGTGGATGGACGGTAAGTTTTTTGAAATGTTGTCTGTCCGGTAGTTCTGCGTCAACTCTAGTGGTTCTGGGCGGCGGGGCACGGTGGCGGCACCAATGGCAGTTAGAGGTCATAGTGTGTTTGGAGAAGATAAAATAGAAGAAGAAGAAGTCTAAGGGTAGAATTGTCATTGCAATTGTAGTTTTAAGTCCACGGGGTATTTCTGTCTTTTCATTATTAGTCAAAGCCGGATTTACATTAGCCAACACTGAAAATTGCCCACATGGTTAAAATTGAACATTTTGACAATCTTATAGGGCTACATCTAGGGGTGTTCATGGGTCAGGGCGAGTCGAGACGGGTCAGCTGTCCCAGCCCAAATTGACCTAAAATTTAGGGTCAGGTTGGGTCAGGTTGAAATTTCCATAATTTAGGGTCGGGTCGGGTCGGATTAGGTCATGGGTCGACCCAAATCGACCAAAATCCTATGAAATAGTGATTTTTATAATTTATTTAATTAAAATAAATAATTTTAAAATAAATAATATTTAAATAATAAATAAAATCCTAATTTATTTTTATATAATTTATAATAAGAATATTATATTATATTTATATATATATATATTATTAACTTAATAATGAAAATATAATTATTTTCATTTTACTTAGTTAGAATACTTTTAATATTTCAATTAATTTTTTAATTTTACTAAAATTTATTTATATAATTATGAATACTCCCTCCGTTTCACTATATTTGACACCATAGGTTTAGGTTTTTTTTTTTTTGCAAATTGAAATGTGGAGAGAATTGAGTGAAGAGAGTAAAAAAGTTTAATGAGTAGTTGAAAATGATGTACTACTCTTTTTAGAATTTGGGGTGCCTATTAATCTCCTCACTTCCTTCGGGGATGATTCTATTAAAAAATTGGTTGAAAATGATGTACTTTTTCCCATTAAAGAAAATGTGAAAATTTTAGGAAAACACAAAAATGGTAAGTGTGCACATAGTGAAACAGAGGGAGTATATATTTCATATATTAAATAATATATTTTTTATAATTAATATTAGTTTTGCAAAAAATATTTTTAGTTTATAAATATTTTTTAGGTATATTAAACTTGTTTATGAAGTAAATTAATGGTGGATATGTTGTATTAAACTAATTATTTTTATGATTTTTTTTTCAAGAAAATTGGGCAAGATTACAAATGAGTCAAAACGGGTTGATTTGGGTCAAAATCCGACCCAACTCATTTGACCTGCCCCACTCAACCCAAATGGGGCATTGACCCGACCCGACCCATATGGGTCGGTCAGGTCAGCCGATTTGAACACCCCTAGTTATATCTGCACATTCAGATTTTACAAAGTCATTCATGCACTTTTTAAAAATCTTATAGGGTTATTTTTACACTTTTCCCTACTAAAAAATATGCTCCTCCTTTAATCCCACTGAGCGAAGCTGCAAACGTCGATCTTGAGGTTCTATTTCAGTACGAAATTCTTAAGATTTCAGTAGGATCTTGAGGATCTTAACAATACAGAATCCTCCCTTACCTTCGTTATCCTTCCATCATCTCTGGTCAGATTGAGCTCCCAGAGAAATCTACTTACGGAGCAAATAATATTGAAGAAGTCCACCAAATCCAAAAGAATTCTTCCCTCCGATTCACTAACATTGACTCAGTTACTTTTGACACTTAGATTTAGGAAGATAGAATTAGTGGTTGAGAATGCATTGAAAGAGTAAAAAAATAAATTGTGTGGATAAAAACAACCTAGATTTTGCCAAAAAGAAAAATGAGCCAACATAGAAAACCCATTCCAAAATGGAAAATGTGTCAATATTAAAAAATTGGAGGGAGTACCTTGACGTCTATTCACTTCATGAATTCATGTAAAGATCAAGATACACCATTAGAGCATGTACATTGGGGATTTTTGTGTGGTCTCGTCACAAATCCCCACAATGGGGGTCTCTTTGTGGTTTCTTAATTAAACAACTGGTTCCTGGGCTGAAGTGCAAGCAACCAGCCCCAAAGCAAATTAGCCATGTGACTGGGGCTTGCACGTCAATGCAGGCTCTTTTTTTGTCCCCTTATAGGACACATGACAGCCAATGAATGGGCCACGTGTCCCAGCCATGTTCCAGCTTTTTTATTTTCTTTTGCATGCAGGGGACACATGGCAGGCTATAACTGGGCCATGTGTCCCAATAAAATTTTTTGCTCCTTTTAAATTTTTATTTGCACTTTTTCCTCTCATTTAATTTTAATTCATGAAATATTTTTTAAAATAATTACATTTAAATTATTTTAAAAATGAGATTAAATTTTAAAATTAAAAATATAGTATTAAATTTCGCATCTAATTTATTTTAGGTGTGCAAATTTATTTAAATTAAATATTATTGATAAAATTAATGAGTGGGATCCATGTAATGGTTTCTACCATTGTGGGGATAAAAATGAAGTGGTTTCTTTGTGGTTGCTTTTGGTAACGTGGAAAAGAGAGAATGAATATTTAATTGAAAGAAACCAAAAGAGTGATTTTTAGTGGTTTTACCATTGTACATGCTCTTACGAGGGTTTGTTCCAACAATACCCCCTACCCTACACTTTCATTCATTTACTCCTTCGTTCCCACAATAAACTTATTATTTCCTTTTAGTCTGTATCATAATAAACTTCCTAATTTTACTCTTTCTTTTTTCGATAAGAAAAATTCACCTAAAATACCCTCATAATTAGTGTCCCAAATGGTAGTATTTAGATAAAAATAAATAAAATAGTGAAATACATAATCCTTCTTTCTCATATCAAACTGCACACTTCACTTTATGTCACTATTTACTGTCCAACTTTGACCACATATTTGAATAGATATATAAACAATAATATTATCATATATGGTTGGATTTGTAACAAATATTTTTTAAAATATTAAACTTTTATTTTTTATTACTATACGTAGTTAAATATATTAACGGTCAAATATATTTTCTTGATAATCGTGAAAAGATTCATCACAAGGTGTAATTGAGGGAGTAAATGGCACTGGCACTATCTTACACTAAAGTTTCATCATCTCATTTCTGTAGTCAAAACTAGGAACCACATAGTTGTTGTATACTTTTTAACACTATTTTATATTAAAATTTGACCGTATATTTGAATATATTTATGAATAATAATATTATTGTATATGATATTGTTCAATTTGTCGTAACAATTAGTTTCTAAATATCAATTTTTTATTTGCCGTTATTATACGTAGATAAAGATATTAACGGTCAAACATGTTTCTTGAATATCGTGATAATGATGACAGTGCAAATCTAGCTGGGACGGAGGGAGTAACAAACTTTACTTGGCAAAACATACCACTCCCTCCGTTCCAACTCTATTTGCACTTTTACTTCTTTTTTTTATACTATTCTCTATTAAACTTTGACCTCATATTTGAATAAATATATGAACAGAATATTATATTATATGATATTGTTTAATTCGTCGTAACAATTAGTTTCTAAATATCAACTTTTTGTATACCGTTATTGATATGAATCTCCTTGCGAAGACTCTGATTTGCGAAATAATTGGATCTTTAATCCAAGTGGAAATCTCGCCCAAACCACTTGTATTGCACGAGAGCAGCGTCTAGCCCGCAG
>JAULKK010325427.1:0-11170 GCA_032355705.1 Rubia peregrina | reverse complement strand
AGAGTCAAACTTTACAAACTTTGACCATAAATATAAATTAATATATAAACAATAAATATATCATGTGATATATCGTTGGATTTGTCTTAACATTTATTTTCTAAATATTAATTTTTTTATGCGACATTATTATATACAACTATAAATATTTACGGTCAAACACGCTCATTGATGACCGTGAAAAACTAATTCGGAACTTAATAGTGGGACGGAGGGAGTATATGGTAGCCAGTTAAAATGGGTTTCATTTCGAAGAACATGACAAAAACAAAACACGTCTCCAATTGGTAATAAAAAATCTTATCAACTAGGCAGATGGAATAATGTAAATACCATAACTTTTGGACTTCAAAAGTCACACAATTTGACGTGGTGGGTGTGAAAATTCACGTACCATAAAAAGTGAAAAATCAAAGAAAATAAAACATTCAATCATAATACAGTAAAAATGGGTCGAGATTTTCTAGCATTAGATACACACCAGCATGTTCTGAGGCTTGTTGTCTCTATGACAAACTCCGATTCTGTGAATATAAGCCAGAGCTCTGAAAATTTGTAGACCAAAAGATATGGCCAGTACGAAAAAGTATACAGTGCGCCACATATATTTCAAAAGTAAAGCAAATAGTATGCCTAACTGGGGTTGTAAACTTTATATAATAATCAATTTGGCATATAAACTGTAGTTGGATACATATTCTCAACATATAAGAAGGAAGCAAAATAATGGGACAAACTGGGTGAGATAACATTTGAGAATATTCTAATGGTTACTTCATCATTGAGAACCAACAAGACAATAAAGGGAAAAGTTTCTTGTAGAATTTTAAGTGACTGACCTGAAATGTGTACAACTTAACATAAATCATAGGCATTATTTGGCTTGCTTTACTATAGTGCCTCAATACCCGAAAAACCCTTCAAAAAGATGCACAAACTAAGGTTTCACCTGGTACAGAAACCTCACATGAGAAAATTGGAACAAAAAAATGTTTAAACTAAGGCCACGGAATCCTAACACGAAAAAGGGAAGGTAAAAAGAAAGAAATGTAACATATATGAACACAAGAGAAGTGACCTTACATTTCTTTTACACATTGAAGACGGAGGAGGGAAGTAAAAATTACCTGTAAAAGAAGGGGGGAAAACATGAGTTCAAGAAACAGAAAGAACGAAGATAACTTACAGGAACTAAATACTCTGAAATGGGAAGGCCAAATTCATCCTTACAAAAAATAATTTGGGAAAGCAAAGACGGAAACAGAAAGCGGTATAATAATCAACAAATCAGAGCCCCTAAATTAACCTCTGAAAGTAACCCGTAGAGAAAGCAAAAAAGTGGGAACATAAGAGCTAAAGAAGAAGAACAAAGCCATACGGTGATGAACAAATTGGACACCACCTAAACGATGAACAAATTAAATCCCCAAATTGGGCCCCAAATTTACCCGTGCAGAAAGCGAAAAAGTAGAAACAGACGAGGTAATCGATGGAGTGGAATAATGAGAATAAAAAGGAAAATACAACTCACCTTAAATGAAAAGGCTGGGAGGGAAGATGAGGAACACAAACGAGACACGTAATAGAGGGAGAAAAAGGGTTGTCTGAAGCAGGCAGGTGGAGGGAGGAGGTAACCGGACACCGACAAAATCTACCTATTGACGAAGAGGCAAAATGAACCAAGCAGGCATGAGAAGGGGAAGGGCAAGTGGGTGAACTCACAGGGGCAATCTAATACCGGCGAATTACTGTTCACCTAGAGCAGCCGGTGGTAAGATTGATAATTAGGGAAGAAGCACAGGTAATGGAGCAGGCAAGAGGATGGGAGAGCAAAGGTGTTGAAACGGGCCACCATACCGAAACGGGTGAGCAAATATATTTAGTACCCTTTTAGTATAGTGTGTATATATATATATTATAATTATAAATGAATTACAAATTTATAAAGAAAATAATAATAAAAAATGAATGGTAAAAAAAAATTGAAATGGGGTGGGCGGTCAACCACACCCAAGGTGTCTTAAGACACCATGATCACACCAAATATGGCAAGCAACCATTTGTTTTGTTTGTATATGGCCATGCAGCCATTCTTTTGGTTGAATGTGTGCCTAAAGAAAATTCAAGCCTTGAACCAGGTGCCATTTCCTGGACCGTGTGCCAATAAACAAAGGTCGGCCTCTAGCCTCTTTATATATACAGTATATATACAGGGTTGAGGCCTTGATTCTGCGGACTTCGTTCTACAGAAATCTTTTCCTCTCTCCTTCTTTCTTACAAATAAAATACAGAAAATTTTAGTTTTTTTATAAGAACAATGGAATTGTGCTAATTTCAAAACACTGAAACTACATTCAATTTTGTGAGTGTTTTCATCAACCTAGTACAAATTGAATTAAAATTTATGACTGCATGTTGTTTTTATACCTGTTAATTTTAGATGTGTTAAGAGAGAATTTTATATAATGCATGAAATGTTTATAAATATTATGCTTGTTTCATATTTATTGTTTTGCTTTGTATTAATTAAGCACGACATGTACTTTAACATACTGTGCATGTTTATTATAATACTTTGTGAAATTAATTACTGATTATATGTGGATGACCGGCTTGTACTTTATCTTGCCATGTCAAATTTGACTGTTTGCTACATGGCTGCTTGACTGTGACTGCTTGACTGTGTATCGGGGTCCCCGACGCGATTAGAGTTTGGTCTAGTTCGACGGGGAACGGTATTGACTGGACCGTATGACTAGATCAGCTACTCGTGACGTTTCTGGTATGCTAGCATAACCAATTGTTACTGATACGAGCTCGTTACTGAATATATTGGGCGTGGTTGAGGAATATGGATTTCTGGATCTCATAGCCTTCAGGCACTACTGAAAAGGTTATGCTTTGTATGTTGGTCAGAGCTGCCACATAGGCACTTGACTGCAACTTGACATTAACCACCTGTATCCGTGTACTGTGTGCTAGGATTTATGTGGTTATTTGCATTATGTGATCACTAAATTTAACTTGGTAATTATTGGCGATGGAACCTCACTAAGAAATGAGCTTACCCTAGTTTAAATAACCCTAACAGGTGTAGCGGAACAGTTAGAGTGAAGTAAACAGGTGTCTTTACTTCTTTTGGGGAAGGATCTTGGGCGAACCTTAGAATCTCTTAGCTTAGGTTGTATTACACTTATGTAAAATATTAATGTAAAATTGATCCTTACCAGATCCTTTAGAATCTTTGCATGTACTTTCGTTAAAACTCCTTTTTAATATTTGTATTAAAACTCATGTTTAATATTTGTATTAAAACTTTCAATGTAATAGTAAGTTAGGTTTTGGATTTTCTAAATTGCTTCTGCATACACTGTATTTGCTCGTTACTGCATTTGAGTGATCCGATCCGTTGGATTCTCGGTAGCATGCCCAGTCCGACCCGATACTAGCACTGAGCAAGTGGGTCGTGGATCTGGGGTGTTACAACTGCTGCACGTTGTATAATAAAATTTTGATATTGTAACTAAAACATTTTACCTTTCTATAATTATAATTCAACATCGTCTTTCTATCTGCCTATGGGAAGACAGTCTTTCTAAAAAAATTGCAATCTTAATAATATTAGAGAATGTTACCATTTTTTCATTAGTGTCTAAAATATTTATTCAAAGTGCGTTAGAGTCTGGAAATAACATTTAGTCTAAAAACAAATGCTATCTATATATGATAAATGTTAACTATTTTCATTAGTTCTAGTAATGAAAATAGATAATTTAAGACGGAATGAATAGCTTGTCACAGCCATCTCTTCAACTTTGTCAAAACCCTTCTTCTTCAATATTTTTTCCTTACAGTTTAGTTTTATTCTTCGACTTTATCGATTAGATTGTTGTGTTCATGGTGATAATTAGTTGTTCACGTTGATGTATTGTTCTCAATCTGTTTGTACATATCGTTTGCTGGCAATTTCTTTTGTGGTTTTATTTTAAGTTTTCATTAATTTGGGTTCGTCGGATCTATGTTTTTCAAGGTGTTTACAATGTAGACAACATATATCGTGGGATCAACTGATGTTATAATTGTAGAAGATCCATGTTTGACGCAGTGATATTGACGCGTGATACACTTATCTTTGTCAAGTGGTCATAATTTTTGTGAGAAGCAAGTTAATATCTCTGAGGGCGATGTTATAGTTTTTATTGGATTTCTTATCTGTAATAGTACAGAGGATCAATTTGGTTGACATGTAATTTAGATATCCTTGCATAATGATAGTTATTGCTAGAGACCAGTTAGATTGGATGTCAATTCTCTCATTATAATCACTGCTGGACATTTTTTCTAGCCTCTTTTAATCATTGATTTTTTAAAGAAAAAACGGAATGAATAGAACAAAATTCGGACTAATTGTAACTGATATACATCACTGCTGTTAAAGTTGAATATCAAACAAATTGCATTGCACACATATTAGCTTAATTTATTAGTGAAAATCTAAGGAAAGACGGTCTTTCTACAAGGTCACTATAAAAAAAAAGTCTAGTAGTGACGCATAATTTGTGACAAGTAAGGAAATGTCACAATATTTGCTCCACCTTCAGGTGTCACTAAATATTTAATGACATGTGCACATGTCACTAAACTGAATTGCTACATCAATCCATGTCACAACTTTAGTGACACTTCTAAATTGAACTAAATCTTAGAGCGTCACAAAAAAATATAACGATACTTCAAAGCGTCATAAAATTTTAGTGACACGCTGGATAGATGCACTTCAAAAGGCGTCACTAATAATTTTAGCGACACTTTTGAGTTTCACGGATGCTCCAAAAAAGCATCACAATTGGAAGTTTTTTTGTAGTGAAACTTCTATTGCCGTCTCCATTTCTCTGAGGAGACAGAGTGTTAACGGACACTCCCGAGCTTCTTTTACATTTTCACTGAGGGGATAGAATATTTTTGGACACTCAATGTTTGTCGGTCTCCTTATCACGGAGGAGAATGTGTGATTCTTCGGACACTCCATGTTTCGTCATCACCATTATACCGAGGAGATTGAGTGATTTCGTACACTCCCTTAATTATGGATACACTTTGCCCACTTGATCTTTTAACGTCGGAGCTCTCGGACACAACTCTATCTCGGACACCTTGAGCTTTCAGACACGCCTTCCCATGTGTTGCCTTGGTGTTGGAGTTGTGATTGCCGAACATTCATCGGGTATGAGAGAATTGCAGTGATCTCTCAGGTTCATCTTCTTCTGCCTTGCTCTGATACCAATTGTTGGATCATGCCCTTAATTTAAGCATGTTGGTTGCTGCATAATTTTGCCTCTCACGTTCAAAGAAGAAACCCAAATCCATATTGATACTTCAAGCATAAAAACACACCTTTGTTTATAAGGAGACTACATGTTTTCTTATGTAGTTATCTTTTTACAAAGAACAACTCCTACTTAAATAGAATTTCTCCAACTAACTATTCCTACAATATTGCCACTAAACTAACACTAACTCCTCTAATCTAGTCACAACTCCTACAATTTAACCACAACCAATGCCAATTCTCCTATACACGTATAAAACGTTATTTTGACTGAGCAACATTTTAACTCTACGTCTTTGACATGATCTAATCCTTGTAATCTTGGTAAAACGGAAAAACTAATTTGATTATCCAACAACTCCTTGGCAACACTGCACACCGAACTAGTTGGACGGTGGTTCCACAACTGCAGTTGAATATTGTTGCCTTCCACAACACTGTGGAAGCTTATTTTTTAAGCGTCACCTATTGATCCGACATTGAAAAAATACTTCTGTAGCCACTCCCAACTTTGAAACCAGCCTCAGAAGTTAATTAAAAAAAGACTTTTGGCAACTGTTGAAATCAAAAAATCCAAATCGAACCTATCGTCCCATTTACACCCATATCAAACTCATCTACAATCAAACCCATAATAGTAATAAAAATTCAAACAACAATTATCAATCCACGTTGAACAAAATATACATCAAAATTGGTATGTGGGTTTATCATAAACAAGTTCAAAACAGAGGAGAAACCATACCATGATAATATGAAGTCATTATCACACATTCTTCAAATTTGAAGTCGTCGTCGCATATTCCCATTCAACGGAAAATGATCATGAAGTGTTAAGAAGGAAGGAAGAATGAAAGCAAAGATGGAATAATGAAAGGAAAAATGACTACTGGAATAATTTTTTAGGGTTTCTTATTATAGAGTACTCTAGAAACTAGTTCGGAAATCAGTATCTGCATATTTTTGTAGGGTTTCTTAGACGAAAATTCAACTGCCGTTGTGCATTAATTTAACATTTTAAATACACATCTACTGTCAAAAGTTTTCTCTTGATTCAAGTCAAGAACAAGAGGATTTTTCAATTGTTTTATCCTCAAAGGAATTCGTGTAACCCAAAACTGTAATAGGGTCGAATGACTTGCTCTTTAACGAAAACGTACATAACATGACTCACATCAATACCCAATTTTTCTTACAGTCATCCAAGTGTGGTGATTTAACCTTTCCATTGTAATACAATTTTACAACTTTATTTCAACGAAAATTTCAATAAAACATTGGAAATGAATCTATAACCATGGAATTGGCTAGCAGATTTCGATCGTGCAAATAACGGGCAAGGGATCACGTAGTTCATTATTTAATTATCATGATATTTTTATGAAAAACATTTACGTGTGTGTTTTGTGTCGGACACGAGCAATTTTTTTCGGAAGTGAAAGTATGACAATATTTTTACAACTGCACCTGTCTCTATAAAGCTTAATTTAATTAGTTGTCTCCACGATAGTTTTCATTCATTCGTTAATCTTTCAAAGTATTTTCTCCTCCGAATTTCAATATGCTATTTTTTTTCTCTGTTTAAAATGTTTAGATTTTTTTAGTTTGTGTAATTAATGCTTGTTATTCGAGTAGGAATTGTCTCTGTTAATTTTTTCGGCAACCCGTAGTCCGTTGAAAGAGGCGGTTTAGCCAATCAAAATTATACTCACCTCCAATTAATCAATAATGAACGGTCAATTTCATTCATTAATCTATACTCACCACCAACATTTTGGAATGAGATGAAGGAGGTATTGTCACCTGGCCCGGTGATGTTGAAAAGCCGTCGCGAAGGCCAGTGGGAAGTTCAATTGCTCGAGCACGAGAAAAATGTACACATGGGAGATGGTTGGAATAAATTTTTCCAAGATCATAATTTGGTAGAGAATAACTCACCAGTGTTTACTCATTCCGAGGGCTCGATTTTACTCGTGGATGTTCTTCGAGATGATATGTCACTGTTTGTGGAATCTAAATCTCGCGAAGATGTTCGAGTTGATTTTGATACGATACCATCAAAATCAAGGGAAAAAAGTTATGTTAATAATTTTATAAAATTTAACAATTTTGACAATAGTGCATGGAATTTTTTAAACCAATTTTAAAAAAATTCTGCACTGATTGAGCACGGGCCAAAATCAATTCATTTTTCTCAGTCAAAACCCACGTGAAAGAAAAGTGAAAAACAACATTATTCATATTTAGACCAGAATCAAACTTTTTCCTTGTTGCTCTCCAGCAGAGAAATCACCATTCACTTTATTATCATCTCAATCATCCTCTCCTGGTTTATTTCTTTGCTGAGTTATTCACATCATCCTCTCCTGAGAATTGTGGTATGAATGCAAATTAACTCAACAACTCACAACCAGAAAGGAAAAAAACCACTGCTAACAAATTTACAATCGAAAAACCAATTCAACTCATTTATCGATTTAGGGTTTTTTTTGCTGATTTGGGCTTCTCCTTCTCTCTGCTTTCTGCAATTTCTCCCTTTTCGCCACAAATCTACAGACCATTATGCAACTCCCTTCCGTGCTCATATTGACATATCTCGGTGGGCTCAACATGTTATTAACGAGATTCTCAACAGAACCATAACGACGATTGAACATACATTTTCTATCAGAATTTTTATAAAAAAATTAGTACTCTCTATCCCAACTCTATTTGCACAATAATCATTATCACGCTGTTCAAAAATATGTTTGACCATTAATGTAGTTACCAACTTATAATAATGCCAAATAAAAAATTGATATTTAGAAACTATCAGTTACGGTGAATTAAATAATATCACATACGATAACATTGCTCTATAAACTTTGAAAGACTATAATCTTTCTACGAATTACTTTTTTCTCCTCTTTTTTTTGCCTCTTTTATCGTAAAAAAATTAAAAGTGCAAATAAAACTAGGACGGAAGGAGAGTATAGTAGTTCATAATATTTTTATGGAAAAAATTTATGTGCCAAACACGGGCAATTTTCTTGGAGCGAAAGTACAACAATATTTTTACAACTCTCTCTGGCTTAATTTGATAAGTGGATCCATGGGTTAATTTTCCTTTGTCCAGAATGAATTGTTACAAATTATGCTTGGTAATTAGTTATTTTCAGCTATTTTGTTTGACTGGTGTAACTAGTTATTTGTAAAACATGATTTGACGAAAATTATTTGATTTGATTGGTTCAACCCTCTATTTGTAACACACGCACTAATAAAAACGATAAATTCCAAATAACAATAAAACAAACATGATGATAATAATTTTTTGGAATTCAACAATTTTAATAACAGTGCACGAAAAAAAATATATTAGGTTCATCGATTTTTTTTTTCAAAAATTCTCACCGATTGAGCACGGGCCAAAATAAAATTCCGATTTATATGAACCCTTTTCGTAGGGGCACGACGTCTCAAACAAAATTAACATAATTACGTTACTGTTACAATATATATTCAAAACCAAAAATCATTTTCAGTACCAATAAAATGAATCTGCAGCAAATACAGAAACCCATTATTCATCATTACGGCAAAGATTTTATTTGATACTATTCATGGTTCACAATACATTGCATCCCCAGATATTTTCTTAGGTCGAATCGCTGCACCTCTTCGCATCGCCTTCACCCCGCTATATAAACCCAAATCATTTTCAGTGCAATGGCGCTTAAACTGCACCCTTTCTGCCTTCTAGTTCTTTCCAAACACCCCCAAAAGTAACATAAAAATCGTATAAATTTATATAGTACGCCTTTTATTTCAATTTTTGGGTGGCTTATCTCTCGTGCAGAATCAGTGCAGCATAACCTAAGATGGATCCCAACAATGGAGGTGTATCTTTTTTCTGATGAAAACTCATTTGGTTTTGATTGAACACTGTTGCAAGTTTGCAATTAGTTCATCTAAACTAATAATAAAAAATTGGTGTGCAGAATCATGCAAGAGGAAGGGAAAGGAACCAGTCGGGGCATCAGAAACCCCGGCTGATCCCAATCCTGTTCGCTACTACCCGATGCACGAGCAGCAGCAACCTCATCTCTCATCTGCACATGTTTCAACAGAGTTATGCCTCGAAGTTACCTCGTCCAACAATACGCGGAGTAACAATGCCAACACCAACGGGGCTGAAGAACCTGACTATCTCCCCGCCCATGTGCGAGAGCTAAACGGTCATATCGACCAACTTATCACCACACAAGTAAGTGCATCTTCGAATCAGGTTTTTGTATAAGAAATAAATTTAAATTGCTGTACTGGTCCGTGCAAATGACGGGCGATCATGTGTATCATAATTTAGAAGGAAAAAATCATTAATGATATTTTTGAATCCAAAACCTAATTTTGATATTTATTGTTAAAATTTAGAATATTAGAAATGAATCTAATTATGGGACTGGTTAGCAGATGTATACTGTGCAAACAACGGGCAAGTGTATTTTTGAACCCAAGCCTAATTTTTTCAAAAATATTTTTGTCTTAGGGCAACCAACTGAGGCGCGTGATAGCAGAGGAGCAGCAGAGGCAGCAGTTTCTGCTGATGCAGGAGGCGGACGAGAGCGCGGCGAAGCGGATGAGAGAGAGAGAAGCAGAGCTGGTTAAGGAGAACGAAGCGCTGCGAATGAGGGTTAGCGAATTGGAGGAGAAGGTGGATGAGTTGGCGGACGAGTATCTGGATGAAATCATTAAGCAGGTGAAGGAGGAGGAGGAAGTAGGAGAGTCTGGTCGCGTGGATGCCGACAAGGTGGAGCTGCTGCTGCGTGCGTGCGTGACGTGTGCGCGGCGGCGCGCGGCAATGATGCTGCTACCGTGCCGCCATGTCTGCGTCTGCAGTGCCTGCGAGCCCGCCACCAGGAGATGCCCGGAGTGCGGCGCCGTTAAAAATGGCAGCATTGCGCAAGGTATCTATATCCAGGATGATAGTGGCAATGACATGGTTTAATCATGTTTTATTTCTCTCTCTCTCTTGGGTGGTGTAGACTGCAGTTTGCTTTGTTTGAATGTTCTCCCCAACAAATCATTGTCCATTGCAATCAATGATAGTTCATTGACCACTGAAGTGTATGACAGCACAAGTGGATCACACTGGATCCTAAAAACCATACTGACAAGTTTTCACTGGTGCAAGAGTGGACTATTAATGGCGGTAAAATAGGGCGTTAACCGGGGCTCCAAACCGCACTCCTGTTGGAACAGGCCCTTAATTTAAGCATGTTGGTTCTGCATAATTTTGCCTCTCACGTTCAAAGAAAAAACCAAATACATATTGATACTTCAAGCATAAAAACACACCTTTGTTTATAAGGAGACCACATGTTTTCTTACGGTAAAAGTGTAGACTCTCCAACTAACTATTCCTACAATCTTGCCACTAAATAACACTAACTCCTCTAATCTAGCTACGACTCCTACAATTTAGCCACAACAAATACCCATTCTCCTATACACGTATAAAACGTTATTTTGACTGAGCAACAATTTAACCCTACATCTTTGACATGATCTAATCCTAGTAATCCTGGTAAAACAGTAAAAATTAATTTGATTATCCAACATTCACTTCCATAATCAAATTAGCGCAAACTCTTTCACTTGGTTGAACTCGCAAGAACTCCCTCAACACCAAGTTGAAACTGTCTCCTTATCACCGAGGAGAATGAACATTTCATCGGATGCTCCAAACACTACAAAAAAAAGTCCAGTAGTGACACATATATTGTGACAAGTATGGAAATGTCACAATATTTGCTCCACCTTCAAGTGTCACTAAATATTTTGGACATATGCACATGT
>JAULKK010325407.1:0-11170 GCA_032355705.1 Rubia peregrina | reverse complement strand
GGAGAATTACAGATTGTAAATGCAGATTTAGCACATACAAAATCACCTGTAAAAGATCTGACAATGATACCAATCCCAGTATTACCATCATTGGTCCAAGAAGCATCAACATTTGTTTTATAAGGAGAGGTTAATGGTTTTTGCCATATAACCTTTTTGAAAGAAGGCTTGGGAGGAGGTCTCATTTGTGGGATGAAACCAGAAGTGACAAAATCTTTGTCATATTCCTTTGATGAAGAAATAGGTTTGGCCAACATCAAGAAAAAAACCTCCTTTTTTATATTTTGGGAAATGATTTCTGCTGTAGGTTTGATACCTTCAAAAAACCAAGAATTCCTACTTTTCCATAGAAACCAGCAGGCAAGTGGTGGTATGACAGTGGCTAATATGTTGTGACATTTTGTATAGCCTTTAAAATTCCACAGTGACCACAGTCTATCCCAAAGTGAAGGAAATATGACAGGTTGTACATGAATGCATGGCATTATTAAATTCCAGACCTTGGTTGCAATTTGACATGAGTTGAAAAAATGGTCTAAAGAATCCCGATTGTTGCAAAAAGGACATTTAGATGCAATTTGGAAACCATAACTGGATAGTATGTCATCAAAAGGCAGCCAACAGTTTAGCATTTTCCACATGAAGACCGAGATTTTCTTAGGAATTCTATAATTCCAGATGTTGGAAAGAGAGTACCTAATACCAGTTGAAATTGCAGAGGCTTTATATGCCGATTTGAATGTGAAAACACCTTTTGGATCCGGTTTCCAGATCAGCCTATCTTCTCTGTGTGGCTTGATGACAGCTTCCTGCAAAAAAATTGCAGTATCAGGTTGGATAAGAGGGGTTATCAAAGGAAGCAAGTGAGACTTGTTACATATAAAATCAGATACTGTGAAATTTGCATGAATACTGTTGAAAGGAGGGTCACAGTCACCAATCTGATCTATAATAGGTCCAGCATCTGTCCAATTTGAGTACCAGAAGAGACAATTTCCCATTCCATGAATGACTCTTGTTAAACTCTCCGCTAGAGGGTTAACTGATTTAATTCTTTTCCAATTAAGAGATTTTCTATTTGAATCAGCAAGAGACCAAATCAGTTTAGCCCAAAGTGTTTCTCCCATTTGAAATTTCCACCACAATTTTAGACTGCAAGCATTTAAAATTGCTGCTAATGATCTAAAACCTAAACCATTTTGCTCACAAGGGAAGCACAACTTTGCTAATTTTTTCTCAATCTGTTTAATTACAAAAGTAGTTGGTAATAATAATAACAACCAACTACTATACCTAACTAAATAATAATAACAAAATTAAATATAGCTTTTCTTAAAATTATATAAATTACAAATGTCAAAAATCAAGAAGCAATATTTCTTCATTAATTCTTTACTTCCCTTTTTCATCGCTTCTTTTCTTCTTTCTCTTAAAACGCTGGAATAATGAAAATTCATAATCCATTGGAGCACGTCTCATTAAAACATTAACCTGAAAAAACCAGTGGGAAAAATGGTTGGTTAAGGGAAAAAGAGTACAATGCATCCCTCTCTCTCAGATTCTTCAGAATCCATGAATTCCTACACCAAAAATCCTAAAGTGCAAATTATATTTCAATAAAATCACATTAACCCCACAAATTAGGCACATAATAAAACACACATCAGATGTTAATTAACTCACTATTATTTTGGTTGTGTTTTTGTATAGAACTCATTTAGGGGGGGAAATACGGGGGATGAGTAGTCCATTGTATTATAGATTTGGGAATTCTCAATAAGAGAATTCAAATGTGCTTTTGGGGAAAGTGGATTAAAAACCACCTTAGATCTCGATCATTCACTCGAGGACACGAGTAAAAGTTTAAGTGTAGAGGATTTTATATGCTCATTTTATATTCCATTTTAGCACATTTAATACTCATAATCGTAATAGATCATAGGTTTTTCTTTAGAGAATTGGATATTTTACCAATTAGAGGGATAATATCCCATTTCATCATTTTGTATCCCAACACCTTGATTTGTTAAGTGTGTAATGTTTAGTTGGAGCCTTCCATGATAGGTTCGAGGATTGTAGATTGGATCTGAAGAAAATATTATATCACTGAAAGAAGGTCATTCGCAAGAATGGTAGAAGATTAAAGAAGGAATGAAGACAAGGAAAAAGTAATGAGTGAAGCACTTTGGACCAAGTTTTGATAATGATAAGAGATGAATTAGTGTCTGTGGATAGCATCACAGGATTTACCTTTTGAGTACTATAAAAATGGCTACTATAATTCCCAAAACGGATCAACTGTTCACCCGGGGAAGCAAAACAAAAAGAGTTGAGAGTTGGACTGCTCTGTCACGAGGGTTGGGGGATTTCCTACTCCTTGCAACATCATCATGGCTGAGAGTTTATTGCAGCTGTCATGAACCACATAGGCTCTCCACTGGTCATAATAAGCATCCTGCAAATTGCTTTTTTACTCATTTTTTGTTGTACTATAAATAACATTTCATCCACTATTTTCTTATCCCTCTTGGCCCGACTTGGGGCCTCCAAAACCCTAGTTTTTCCACTTCTCCTTCAATTTCTATTTGTTTCTTTTTAGATTTTTGTTCTATGTTATGTTTTTTGATTATGTAGGCTTGTTTTCTCTTTGGAGAAATTGATTGAGACTTTCAAGCCCATGTAGTGAGAAACATGTATTGCCTATTTACAAATCTTGATTATTATGTATTCTATATACTTTAAATGCGGTAGCTAGCTTCATTAATGACATTGGATCTTTCAGAATATGAAATATATTTTTGTATGATGACATTTTAGGAGTTAAGGAAAGTGTACAATTTTTTCTCTTTTTGGCATGAAATCCAAGGACATGGAATTAGAGCTTCTAGTTTTGTTGATGATGTTAATATTGCTATATGAATTTGATAAAGTTGATAAAGTTGATCTTTGTCATGTTTATATTAAGGTAGCACTAATGGTAAATTCTTAAATGTCGATATCTCTTGATTAATCCCACGAAATGCATTAGTTAGTTTAATGCCTAGACATCTGGTAGAATGTTTGTAGGTGTAATCAAGCTTATTGGTTCTTTGTCTATTATGCCATTGATGAAATTCCTTTAGGAGTCAATCGCCTAAAGTGATCTTTAATGAGGTTTATAAATTTTCGTTCAATACTTTTGTAGATTACTCTTTCAAAGAATGGAATTTTTATCTTTAAAATGGAAGGTGTAGCATTCACAATAAGTAATCAAGATGAATGAATAGGTGATCGCCTCCATGATCTGTTAGAGCCTTTGAAGTAGAAATAAATTGCGCCAAACGTTTTGTAACTTGTATTTAATCCTCTTTTCTTAGTTTACTACATGATTAGCATACTTGCCTTTACATGCTTTTTACTTTGTCATTAAATTCATAACTTAGAAAACCTAACACCCCCCCGATATGCACCATTATGCATGCATTAGCCAACTTATTTGACACATTTATTATCATCTTTTGTTTGGTTGATTTCTAGCTTTAGTTAGGTTTGCACGACAAAGGTTTAGACGGCCATTATTGGTTTTCTTGTCTAAATCCTGAGTTTTGTATACTTAATTGAAGCTAATGGATACTTTGTATTCACAGGAACCTAGATCATCCTTTTTATCTCATTAGTAGGTTGGTCGTGAGTAGTTTTTATCAATTTTTTTGCACAAGGTCATCCACGAGGGTGGTAGTAGATATTTGAAGGTAATTTGCAAAGACGGTAGGAGATATCGAAGGCCATTCACAAGGATGGTAGTAGATTGAAGGCAACGAACTCCAAAGCGTGTTAGTAGATAGAATTGGGACCAAGAAAGATGTATTCAGAGTTCAAGAAGGCCAAAGAAGAAATGGAGGGATTGTTGCCGAGGTTACACGGAGTTCTGGGAAAGATCCAAGGAAACTTATCCCTTTAAGATAGCATCATTGGATTTTTCTTCTCGAGCACTATAAAATCAACTACAATAATTTCCAAATTGAACCAACGGTTCACCCGTAACAAATAAAACAAGTAAGCCGACCAGAGCAGCAATGGCAAGCACGCACCACACTAGGCCGGCACGAGGTCCTCACCTAGCATGACTCATTCCACGCCACACAACTTGTGTTAGGAGCCCTCGGCATAACTCGTTCCACTCGAAACGAGCTATGCCAAGCTCTGACATAGGTCGTGCCAAGTCATGCCGGTCGTGTGCCTTTGTCTTCATTTAACTCCAAATTTGGCTAAGTATGGGCACATAACGTCCCATTTCATACGGTTTGTGCTGTTTCAATTAACCAATGCCAGGTCCAGCCAACGGGGTGCAAAGAACGACACTTGTTGCACCGAGATACTGAGAAAAATGAGGATTCTGCTGATGGGGCGCGCCAAACGACATGGGACACGGATCTGAAGGAGAAGATATGGAGTGCACCAAAATGATAAGGTAATGGCCATGCCAAGGCCTATGGCCAGCTCCGGCACGAGGCTCCCTCGGCCAGCATGGGCTGTACTAGGAACCACCTCCCACGCCGGTGGCTGGTGCTAAAGTTTTTGGCCATTTTTGGCCTATTTTTAGGCCCAATTCCCTACTACTCTATATATGGACCTATGTCTACTAGGGTTTGCGTTTATGCTCATTTTTAGATCCCATAAGTAGGATAAAGAGAGAAAATACTCTTCTTTATGTCTAGGTTATTTTAACCATTTTTTTCCTTTTACCCAAAAGTGTTGAATCTAAAGAAATACTTGGGATGCTTAGGGAGTAGGGATATTACTTGGGGAAAATCTTTGAATTTATGTATTAATGTTCATTTGTGTGATCTACATATTTATATGTGTTTTGTGATTATTATGATGGCTTGTTCTTATAATTCTTGTGAATTACATGATTGTCACACTTAGTTAGCACACACCAAAGTCTACTTTCATGTTGTTGCACTATTGTTACCGCCCGGGGAAGGAAACCTAGATGCGCTTGGGGTGAAGATAGTCAGAAACTGCGTGGGTGTGCACGAAGGTTGCCATTGTTAATCCTCACTATTGACCATGCTTTAGTTAGCCGACTATGCTGTTCGAAGGGTTGCAGGTAGAAATTGACTAAGTAGCAAACTAGAATTATCTTGTTGATCCTAGAACCATCGACAAGACTCATATTTCCGTTGCCTTTGTAGGTATAGGTGTAGTGCGTTCATAGTGTTCCTCCCGGGACTTAATTACACGGGGCAGAATCAGACATGCACAATGAGCCATTTCCGTTACTGCACTTTCCTAGTTGCGGAGGCGAGGATGATGGAAGATTTAATGAGCACAGTTCTATGTGATAGATAGGGGGGTGTGTTGACCATTGCCTGCACTACGTGTCACAAACACTAGAATATGGTTTAGTTGTTGTATTTGATGAAATCGATGATCGAAATGACATTCATAATGTTATGCAAAAATATCCTGAGTGTTAGTTTATATTGTTAATTCTTGTGATGATTTTCATACTAGCAGTTGTTAGTACAAATCTCTCCCCCAGTGATTGTTTTCACAACACTGTTTATTCCTAACACGTGGTCGAATTAACGACCTGGTAATGGTTGTGTTTAGTTAATTATTAGATTCCTAACATCTCTGTGGATGACCACAGTACTTGCCACTATCTACCATTCTTGGTAATGTAGTAGTAGGAATGGTAGCAACATTTAAAATCTCTTATCTTTGACCCACGTTCCCCTTTCGGCTTAGTAGATCTCCTGTGAAAAGGTTGTTTATTGGCAACGTTGGGAGGGGGCGGGTCAAAATTTTGCCACCATTTTTGGGAGTGTTAGTTTAATGGCATGGTAGTTACCTTGCATAACATGTTAGTAAAGTAATTAGTGTTGTTTTTTATTGGCTTTTGTTGTCAAGCTTTCTCACTAGTTTCGATTACTTTTAACCCCTTTTTCTTAGTTCTTTTTAGTTGGCCACTTTTTTATTCCCAATTTATGGTGCATAACCATGCCAAGAACTTAGGAGTCTTACATTGTCCGAAGGATTACACATGTGGTAGGTGAAGAAGGAAGAGGAGACCTAGACCGGAAGTTTGAAAAGAACCCCTTTTGAAAGTTGTAGAGAAGGAAAAAATGGTGGAGGATAATCGCACTTTGAGGGAGTTGATGGCTCCAAATTTGGATAATCAAATGCTTTGCCATTTTCCCACCCTTGCCACCCAATGTGATGTGTGAACTCAAGAGCGGTATGATCCATTGCATACCGAATTTCCATGGGATGGCCGGAGTATATCCAAACAAGTATCTTTCAGAATTCCACCTAGTTTTTACCAACATGAAGCCGGAAGGTGTCTCAGAGAAAGAGTACAATCTGAGGGCATTTCCCTTCTATTTTGGTATTCGTCCAAAGATTGGTTGTACTGTCTCCCGCCCGGTTGTATCACCTCATGGATGGATATAAAGCACATATTTCAGGAGAAATACTTTCTAGCTTCAAAGTCTTCAGGGTTGAAGAAGAAACTTTCCAACATCTTTCAGTTTGCTAATGAGTCCGTCTACGAGTAACGGGAAAGGTTCAAGAGGTTGTTGGATAGTTTTCCTTATCATCCATTCAAGGAGGGAGACTTAGTTTACTATTTCTTCGAGGTGTTATGCGATGATGACATGCGTATAGTGAACCCCTCTTGGAATGGTTCAATGGCCAACAAGGGAGGCAATGGAAGTCTTTGAGTAGATGGAAAATAGAATAAGGCAGTTTGGTGCAAGTCTAGGGTGAAGCCCGTAGATTAACCATCTCAATCCCCTAAGTTAAAGGAGCAAGTCCAAGCTCTTGCCTCCATGATGAAAGATTTCATGAAAAAGGAAGTTCATAAAGAAAAAGTGTGCGGTATTTACAGCCTTGATCATCACACGGATGTTTACCCACAAATGGTTGAATATATGGAGGAAGTTAAAGTGTTGGATTTCAACAATGGTGGAAATAGCCCATAGTTTGTTAGCAGACAACAACAAGGGTTCTGTGGGAACAAAGGAGGAAAAAGGAAAGATCCCTACGCAACACCTTCAACCAGAGGTACCACGATCACCCCAACTTCTGTTGGAGCAAGGAGAACCAAATGCAAGTGTACAACCGAGGCAAACAAGTTCCACCTCAACCCTATCCAATGGGAGAAAGGTCTTCCAGCAACAACGCCTCACTTTCCAAGTTGGACCGAGAGGAAATCCTTGAAGAAATCTCTCAATTGGCCAAGAAGCATGATGTCCTTGTGAAGCGCACAAGGCGAGAGATTAAAGATCTTAGGACTAGGGCATTCTTGACCATCATTAATCTTGAGATTCAAGTTGGGAAACTTGCCACCTCGGTAAGCCAACTTGAAGTCAAAGAGTCCAAAAATATTCCTTCCAAACCGTAGATCAATTCAAGGAATGTTAGCGATTTAAAGTTAAGAAGCGGGAAGGAGATGTATGAGCCTGAGAAGGAAATCCTATCAGAGGAAAACTTGGTCGTGGAAAGAAACAAAACCAACTTGGAGGAGCAATAATTGGTTATGGAGGAGCCCATCAAGAAGCTTCCAACACCCAGAGTGAGGGTTAATCTCCCGCCGCCCTTCCCTAATGCGCTTTGGAAAAGGCCAAAGGTCGCAAGCAAAGAAGAGTATATCCAAAAAAATCTTTGAGAAGGTTAAGATTAGTGTCCCGATCTTATAATTGATTGAACATGTTCCCTTGTATGCTAAATTTTTGAAAGTCGCATGAACCAAAAAGAGTAATAAACCCCTTACGAAAATAGGAAAAGTGAAAATAGAGGGAGTTACCACTCTTAAACCTAGGGAATTTCCTACAAAATGTGATGACCCCAACTTGTTTTCAATTCCTATTTATCTAGGCGGTATATTAGTGAAAAATTCTATGATTAATCTAGGGGTTTCTATTAATGTCATTCCTTCTTGTATCTGTGAGAACCTAGAAATAGGTGAACTTAAGGAAACTAGAGTAATTGTCTAAATGCCGATCACTCCCAAGCCAGTCCTTGTCGACTAGTGAAGGTTGTGATGGCCCAAATGGGAAAATTAGTGTTTCCAGCAGACTTCTATGTCCTTGATGTAGCGCATGATGGTTGTGGACCCTCAATTTTATTAGGGAAACATTTTCTCAAAACATCAGGGACTAAGATTGATGTCCATTCGGAAACACTTACCCTAGAAGATGACATGGATAGAGTGGGTTTTGATATTTACAATCTAGGCATGATTCACCTAATCCCTCTCTTGTGTGTAAAGGCAACATAATGGATCTTGCGTGATTGAAAATGTTAAATATCTTAATGAGGTTCTTGAAGATGAGGAGTTGTAGCCCGACATTGAAACCTTGCATGTTCTATCCTATATGCATGAACCGATAATGATACACTTGTTGATTGACATGTCTCTTTTAGTGTGATTAAAGATACTTTGCCTCTGATATTGCACAATAACTTGCAGCGGAAAAAGAAGTGGACTAAGGAATTAATCACTGCTAATTCCCAAAATCAACAAGAATGTATCTATGATTGAGAAATATGGGCATGTTTGGTATGTCTCACCAAAGATTAAGGGTAAGAATAAGGTAATGTGTGGACCCATCCACAAGGACGTGGTTGTTGGTGGTGTCAAGGAAGGTGATTCCGGTGACCCATCAAACCATTCTTATTAGTTTTCCAAAAATGCATTTAAAATAAGTCTTGAGGAAGACAATCAAAATACGGTGCTTTATGTTATAGATTTTTTAAACAAAAATAATATTATTTTCTTTTGATATTTTCGGAGTGTATTAATTTTTGGTGGTATTTTTCGAAAAAATTCAATCATCTATTTTGTTTGGAACAGTAATACTCTTAGTTTTTGGTGTTTTTGGATGCAGGTATGAATGGAAAATGTTGGAACGAAACAAAATTAAGGGGCCTCGTGACAGGGATCAGCATGCCCTGCGCCACGTAATACGGGTCGTGCCAAAGCCCATCAACACGAGGCTGAGTTGGCTTCTACGAGGGTGCCACATGTGCACCACGCATGCGCCGGCACGAGACCAGCTGGCGCCAGCATAAAGCCCCCCCTCACGTGGCATTTGTTGGAACATATCTCCCCCTATTAGAACCTATCCTAACCCCCTACCCCCACTCCCCTCGTTCTAGCCTCTCCACACCCAAACCAGCCCTTCTCACCTCCTCTCAAACTAACATAAACCCCCTCTTACACTCTTTTAGCCATATCTCCCTCAATTTTCATCCGGTTTACCCCCACTTGGTATCAAAATATTCATCTCTTTGATCCCTATCCAACCCACTAAACTTAATCCTCAGAAAATTGACAAATTTTCCCAGAATATTTGAAGAACAACTAGGCCTTTAATTGAGTTTTCTCCCAAAAACTCAATTTTTGGCATGTTCCGGGTGTTGGAGTTGCTTTGATCCAACCTAGGAGGGATTCCACACATTTATCAATAAAATATTTCTCCACATTCAACAATTGAGCTACTTGGCCAAGCTCCCCTACTCTTTTGAAGAAGTTGAAGTTGTAAACGTTTTGCGGTTTTATTAGTTGCATGCTTGAAATTTTTGGTGGTTGGTAGATTTATTTTGGGGGATATTATTTATTTTGGGGGTGTTTGGTGAAGGCATTGCAAGATATTGTTTGTTGTTGGTGCTATATTTATGTATTCATTATGTCTTGTAGACAGAGAGGGGAACCTAGTGTACCCTTTATGGGGTTGACCTCCCTCACTTGAGAATAAAATGAGAGGTGGGGCCTCTTAGTAGGGCACCCTATTCAAGAGACTAAGTTTTTAGATGAAGAGACCCTTAGCACTCTCAAAATCTACAAACTAGTCAGGGTCCTGCTAGGGAGGATTGGTATGAAGTAATTCACTATAGTGATAGACCCCACCTACACTAGGTATACCCTAGAATTTTTTTCCACAGTCATGAAGGAAAACCACAGAAAAATGGGGAAGTCTATCAATTTCCACTTGGGAGATGTGTCTTGTGGCATGACCTATGCTCAATTGGCAGACATATTTAAGTGGAAGTTGCAGAGAGATGTGAAGGGGTACAATGAGAAGGATGTGGGGTATGATTTGTATGAAATTTGGGCTACTATCACCATACAACTAAGGGGGAAAGAATGTAAGAATAGTGATATAGTGCACCTAACACTGAGGTATATAGCCAGATTGTTGAGTGTGGTAGTCAGCTGTCATGGGGAGGCCACCACTGCCACTGAGGAGGATTACAGGATGCTTTGGTCTATCTGAATGGGGAGTTATGCCCCGACTTCTTGGAGGATTTCATCACTCACTGCATTGATCTTTCCATGACACCGTCCTACACTGGGAAGATATCGTTCAACGATATGGTTTTGCTTCTAGTCCATCACTAAAACCTTCATGTGAGTGAGATGATGAGGGTGAACCTACAAACTCTCTTTAAATTTCTTCTACTGGTTATGAATGAAGCAAAATTTATATTGGAAGATTTCCAAACTATCTTCTGGTTGTACGGGGACAAGAAGTTTATGAGGTTGTGATGAGACATCAAATGCATGTATTTTCTAAAGCATTTGGAAGATTGGTAGATTTAGGTATGTTTACATCATAAGGGGGTTTAGATAACCGTTTTCAATTTTCGTATCTAAATCCTTCATTTTGTAACCTAGTTTGAGTCTAATGGGTTTTTGTATCCTTATGAGTGATGTGCTCATCTTTGTTTAGCACATTTGAAACTGATATTTGTAATAGACTAAGAATTTGTGTAAGAATAATAGATTTTTTTGGTAAGAAAGTTAGGATGATGATTTAGGAGTTATATCCTAAGTCTCTAGTCTAAGGTGTTTACGGAAGGTCTTTTGTGATCATGTTCATGATGGAAGATTCAAGAATGAATATTCACAAGGAAATAAGGGTTTAGAAGTGAAGGCTAATACAATTTGGTAGAAGAAAAGTCCGAATTTGAAGAAGTAGGCCGGCCGACCGACTGACCGGCCGGGTGAAGAAGACTGGGGGGCATGGCCCCATCGATCAACCGTGTGGCCGAACACACAAATGCGCAAGGAAATTCAGCCTCAGAGAAAAAAATGCACGCCTGGCACCTGATACTGCTCGCTAACGCCCACCTGGGTGCCCCAGCTCGTGCGCGCTGCGCACCTGGTTGATGCAGC
>JAULKK010325390.1:0-11172 GCA_032355705.1 Rubia peregrina | reverse complement strand
ACATACATATGATCAACTTGTATATCTTGTATTCTATGGTTTCAGCTTTAGAAAATTTAGAAGTCTGACTGAAGGTACAACATTGACACAGGGGGTGGAGGTGTGACTTTTGGAAACATTTCCAAATACTTTCTAAATCCAACCTTGCATTAGGCAACCATTTTGCAAATATAGGTACCACATTTATAATAGGACCGGTTATGGACCGCAATTCTTTTGATGTAACGTCGGTTACATAGGCTTGGAGAACCTTATATAATCTCCCCCATATATATGGGTTGCTTTTTTAAAAAAAGGATATCTAAACCGGGATTTTTTTTTGGATGGCATATTTTTTTTTGGAAAACATGCTCCAATGACAATTGTGTTGTTGATATGATATTGGATTTGTTGATTTTATGGCCTAAGCATATATTTATCAAAAAACTTCAACCTCACGTTTAGCATTTTTTGAGCCATCTTTAGGCCTAGGGTAATTTGCGGAAAAGGTAGGAAACCTCTTCAACGACTTAGAATCCTTACTTATAGAATCAAAAACCATTGCCGTTGTTGGAGTCTATTGAATTTAAATTCTACACCGGAAATGGTACTTATTTACGAGCTTCTTAGTGGCGGACGTGTGCGCCAATGATAATACTGAGGTAGTGGCACCGCCATGAAATGGAGAGTAGGCCAACATGGGTTATGTGCAAAGGGACGATTGGTGGTGTGATGGTTAACAAAAGTTCAATAGAATTCTTTGAAATAAAGAGCATAATATTAAAATATCAATTTGTGTGGATTGGATTGAGTAATTTATTAACAATCTGATTAGGTATAAATTATATTACTAGATATTCTAAAACTATGTGTTAGTATAAATTTCTCACATAATAACATTTATATTAATATATCTACAAAAAATTTACAATCTAAATAGCATAAAGTTTATTGATGAATAATTAACTAAGACACATATAGAGGTCAAGAGAAGGAAATAGAAGAACACTTACATTAAAAATGAAAATAAAAATCTACGCTTAGTGGCACAATCATGGAATTTAATGAACAAAACACCTTTACCGCAATATACTACCTGTAACCTCTAATCAAGCAAGTTCATTGACAACCACTATCATACAACACAAATCGAATAAAGAATTGAATCACATTGGAGAGTAACCTCTTGGGTTTCAAGGTGCATGTTTCAAGCATTTTGAGGGTAGATGGGTTTGGGTGGTATTTTGGGGGTGGTAGGGAAGAAATGGTGATGTGGATGTTGGAGGGTGCGTGAGCTTCATGGATCGTGCATGTCTACATGCCACGTGAACTTGAGGTATGGTTCTTCTCCTTGTCCACCAATTTGAGCATCACGAACCATGCATGTCTACACGGTCCGCGAGTTGGACATATCCTAACCCCATTTTCTCGCTTTCCTCCAAAAACCAAATGCTTCCTATAAAAAAAACATGCACACCAAGCGCAATAGTGTTCCAAAAAAAATCTACAATAGAAAAACATATCCAAAACAATAAATATATATAACACAATGCAATGAAACATCTTTCCCTCCTTCACAATCGTAACACACATATTCCTCAAATAAGAAATATGATATGAAAAGAAAAATGAGGTATACAAAACAATGTACAATAATCACTTCCCAGTGCATTGTTCTTACCTCAATACCCTCAAATCCTATCCCATCATGCAATTAGAATCAAGACACTATAAATTCACATTAAACAAGTATCAATCAACATCCCCTCAAAGAAACAACTAGTGTGCAACCTAGGTTGGGTATTTGGTGTTGATTTAGGTGGTGGATTGTGGTGGTGTATAATGGTTTTGGGGTAAGAGTAGGAGGATAAAGGTGGGGAATTTAATTTTTTTTTTCAAAGTTAAACTAACTCATCTAACATTTCTAAGGGTCGGGTTGCACCCTGAGAAACTCCGTATATTTAAGGTCGTTGACACAACCCTAATGTTATCCATATGGTGAGGTCTTGAACCCCATCACCATAGGCAACCAAAAAAGGGGAGGTGGGGGTAGAAATCTTCCAAGAGGAAGATGTAGTAGAGGTGGAGTCGACCTTAAAGGAGATGGGTGGTTTAGAAGCCTATGACACTTTATTGGCTTCTCTATGGTCTCCTCAAAGGGTTTTAAAAATGTGGGAGTTGGTTCTATAGGTGAAGGTTGGGGGTGAAAATAGGTAAAATAGTGAATTATAATAACTCGTTTCTCAACTTCTTCCCTCTCAATATAACACTCCTCATCCCATTGGGATTCGTTTACCAAAATTTCAAGGTCAACTAGAGATGTTTCATTTTCAGAATATTGGGCTTCTAGTTGGCTCACCATTAACATCAAGTTACTCACTTTCCCTTCAACACTCTCAATGCTTTAGGAGAGTTGAGTTCCAAATCTACAATGTCGCTATAGATTTGTGATTGGAGTAACTCATTACTCTTGGTCACATTAGTTATAGCTTGCAAAAGTTCTCCATACTCCAGTGTTACTAAACATTTGTGTTTGGGGCAGCTCATCTGTTTTAACAAGATTAGCTATGGCTCCAAAAATGTCTTCACAGTCAAACTTAGGAACTAATTCTACAAATTTGTTTTGGAACATTGTATAGGTTGTTGAAGGCCAACCATCTAACTCATATTGTTGGTTTCCTGATGCAACTCCATACCATAAATTTGGGTTATCACTTGACCCCAAATTGGGAGAATCAGGGTATGGGTACCATTCTTGATCTCATTGGCCTAAGGAACCCAACAACTTTTATCTCTCTATCATATTCTCTCAACCAAGAGCAAGACTACATAGGGTGATCGCAATGACATATCCTACGAAGTCTTACTCATTGAGCCTCTCTTCTCACTACAAGAAGAATGACTTATTACTTTGCCCCTTTTACCTTGGTTTTTTGGCTAAAATCAAATAACTGAGTTAAAAAGTTCTTTTACCTCGGTTATGTTTTTGAAGCAAAAGATAATTTTTACCTTGGTTATTAAAAAACTGAGGTAAATAATTGGATATTTACCTCAATTCTATTGAAATCGAGGTAAATAATTGTAAAAATTGAAGTAAATAGTATGACCAACGTATGTGCGACGTCAGTAGTGCCGGTCATATCAAGCAAAAGTAGTTAATCTTGACATGACTTACGCCACTCTCTTGATCGGTTTGACCGATTGCCAGATGATGGCATATAGCGACGTCGCATAACTCTGGATTTAATTTCAATTGTATTACCAAAGTTGGGTTTTCCCCAAAATTCTGATGCTTCAGAGTGTAGTGGAAATGTGGGCTATCAACAACCATCGTATGATGTTCGAGGTTGAAGAAAATAGGCTCTGAGTTGCTCCGTTGTGCGGTGAACTGTACCAAAATCATAAAAAATATTAGTTGTTATTTAGTGCGAAGATGTGTTAGTAAATGTATATGAAAATTGGTAAAATACCTTTAAAAGGGGGCTGATTAGAAGATTTTTCGCCAGCCATTAGTCTTCAATGAAATGTGTAAATGTTATGTGCGAAATAGCCCGTGTAAAACAAGGTGCGATGTCGGTAGTGAGTAGTAGGTACATGTTGGCCCATATAAGTGGGGACATCGACATGTACATGCGACATCGATAAGTAGTCGGTTGAACCGAACACATGAACGACACAAGATCAAAGTCACATATGAAATTACAAAGTAAACTTAAATGCCATAATGCGACATTGGTGATATATCGGTCATATCGAGGGTAAGATCGACATAGATGCGACGTCTCATACTAAAGAATAATCTACTGGAAATAAGAAAATGCGATGTCGCACCCTACTCGCATAAATCGAGTGGTGACAGACAGCCTACTAACGTCGCAAATATCAGAGGTAACTACGAGAAGAAACACATAAACCTTGAAAATTTAAAGGTTTATCAACACAAAAATAAACAAAAAAATCCTTTGAAAACATACCAAAACATAGTACCTAGGGTTACAATCTAGGAAAGTTCACATTTTCATAAATCTAAGAAAAACTATATAACCAAAAAAACATAACATATTCACGGACAACGGATCCAACAATGTAAAGTAGAAATTACAAAAATTTGGTGTTAGGAGATTAGAAATGTTCATATCTTTATCCAAGAGAGAAGAGAATGGGGCGGGAAACTGTTGGAATTTGCGGGAAACTTGTGAAGGGAAGCTTGAACTAATTGTTAGGGTACCCCTATTTAAACCCATTCTAGAATGACGTCTTTTGAACCATTAAAAAGTTTGCCTCGTATAGTGTGACGTCGCACTAGTGTTGGTTTAGGTGACATCCTGCCGACCCCCTTATCGACGTCGCATATTTACATAGGCCTAACGATTTCAGCTCACCAAGCAGCCGGTAACCAGTTCAAATCTATTTAAAATTTTTGTTCCCAATTTTTTTGCTAGTTTCAGACAGATTGAAACAAATTATTCATTACACACAAGTCTTTTCAGGTTTGTTAATGATACTACTATCAAATATTTGTCCATATGTTAGGTCAATATTATGGATTTAATAACATTAAAATAACATTCAACAGATAGATTATATTTTTAGTTTCAAGATTAAATTACGAAAAAATAAATATTGTTCCAAATACAAATGACCTTGTTTGATATAGATGCTTTAATCAAGTATAGGTTGAACAACACATTATATCTAATAGGGAATAACTTCAATAATAAAAACTATGGGCCCGACACCATTAACCAGTTCAAAGTAGAGGTTGTCCCCCCCAAACCTAAGTTCCTCAGCCTCAAGAACCTGCATAAAACCCTTCGGCATTAGGGTCTTCATCATTCGGTTCCCCAAGTAATGCATGTGGTACTCCCTTCCGTTGCACATGAGAACATCAGACAATTTGTATGGCGGCAGGAGCTTCAAAATTTGGCTAGGTACGTACAATATTTTAAATAGAAAACCACGTTTAGAAAATGTGAAAGTAATTTATAGATTTTTTTTATTGACAATGAAATTGATGTGTAATGGGGATCACTTACCAGAATAGGAATTGCCCAAAGTTTGTCTGGGTCAGTGTGTGGATCAAATGCAGAATGATATCACCAAATGTAGTCCGCAGACGGTCATCATCTGGATCGCTATGGATCTGTATTGGTCAACATAATTATTATAAATTAAATTGGAATAAAAGGAATATAAGAAAAGGAAAATTAAATATAAATTTAAGAATGCTCACCTCAATCGGGTAACGGCTTGAGCTAGCACAGTTAGCCATGATTCCTAAAATTCATATTGTAAAGATTCGATAAAAATCAATCAATTAATCAATTAAACTATAAATTCAACATTTATGAGCAACGTCACATATGATTCGGTAATACCGACGGGTTAATTGACCAGAGTACGACGTTTTATACAAGCTAAAATGCAAAAAATATGAATGTGCGACGTCGAATCAAAGTTAATCAAACTGAAGTTTGATCGATGTATAAGCAATGTCTCGTTCATGGAAAAGGGATAGACTAGGAACAACAACAAAACTGGTGAAAACAAATATCTCAAACAAAAAAATGGGCCACATTAACGAGGGAACACAAAAAACCCATATTCTAACACCCTAGAACCTAATCCTAGAACCCTAATCCATAGAAACTTCAAAAACATGATGCAAATAACATATTCACATACCATATAAGTAACAATTTCAATGATGAATTTAAAAACAAAAGTAATGTTACCACATGTTGAAACCATATCTTCGAGAAAATTGGCAGGGGGGATGTTGAAATTCGAGGGAAACTTAAATGTTTGAAGTGATGTATGAGGTGTACTTCATATATATAGTCATTTCGAAGCGTTGCAAATTCTGCCTCGGGCAATGCGACATCATAAGTCACTTGATCATATCAAGGGTAAACCGGCATTTTAGCGATGTTTGGTACTTTAACTGTGGGCCTCCCTATTTTAGCCCACTAGCTTGTGTCTGACCAACTTCGACGTCGCATGCCAATCGTAATGTACGAGATTGGACAGAACTATTACCGACGTCGACAGTACATAAAATGGGCCTCACCAATTTAGCCCACTAGCCTAGCAACTGGCTCGCATTTGAATGAAACAAACATAATTGACCTTAATAACGGTTAACAGTATATTAGATACTAATATTTCAATTTTATAAATGTCGATAAACTTTATTAACGCCTGGTTCAATCGGCATCTATTTGAATACAACCGAGTGAACTTTTCTATTTTTACAATTAGGTCCCTACAATATGAAGGGGGCGAACAATATGCAAAATTAGAGAAGCCCAATAATCCAAATCACATTTTCACAAACAATTTGTTCTGACTTAGACATCAACGAACATGGGTATTCTTCTCCCATTTTATTAGTATTCTATTAATTCCACCACATTGAATCGGACGAAATTCACATTGTTGATTTTTTATGAATTAAAAACATAAGGAAAATCTAGCCATCAATTTTTATAAAGTGCTAACACATGGCCTAGAGTTAATTTTTTATCATTACTTACAAGTATGCAAGGGCTAATATGAAGGTCTTGTGGAAGTCTCTGTCAGAGTAGTCGAAATGGAAAATTGGAGATACCCTTACCAAATTCTCCAAATCATGAGCACCGTGTTCTGATTCAGTCATGCACTAGTCAATGGAATGGGACCAAAATCTTCTCAGACAGTGTATGACTAAACTTTGCAAAAATTACACTATGACCCAAACTTCTTCGCATGTTCGCTACGGTTTAGATCTGTACACCCGAATGTTATGACAAATGTTTGATGTGGAGATTATGCGTACTGTCTAAGACATGCATGAACCAGGGTAATCGTCTGTCATTTATGATAGGATTCCATTAATACCCTTATTATCAGCATTATGAGAGCGATAATTTCCGCCACATAGAATCAAAAGAAATGTTTTGTTCTATGATATTATGAAATAAATTGGTAATAAAAATCCATGCATCAAATTTTATCAAGAGCTGGTATATGGTGTAGAGTAAATAGTAGATGATTACTCATAAGTGTACAAGGGTCATTCATAGGTTAGTATAAGTTGTGGGTGACAAAGTTTCTTTTTGGGACGATCGTAATCAACTTTGGGACAACCGGTGGATTTTTTCATTTTTCACTTAAGGCCTTCCAAGAAAGTGGGAGAATTCGATGATTGATGGTTGCTTATAAGTATACAAGGGCCATTCGAGAAGATCTTGTGGAAACCAATGTGGAATTAGACCAGTTTCTTTATTACTATCGGTTATTATAAGTTCAACTAGGGATGACCAAGTTTATTTTTGGAAGATCAAAATCGAGTTTGGGACAACCGGTGTAATTTTTAATTTTTACCCTTAGGTCCCTCCAAGAAAATGGGAGAGGTCAAAATGCAAAATTGGAGATAATATTTTTTATTCAACTTTTGATGGCAATACGTTCCGCTTTGGGCATAAATGGGTCGACGCGGGTCCGTAATCTTAAAACTGAGTAGTTTTGACACTCTTTATTAATTAGACTATGTACCTCATGTGCATCGTCATAGTCATCTCGGTTAGAACAAAACTAAAATCGAATAACGGTCGACGTTGGGTAATCTGGATTTTTCAGCGGGAAATGATAATTTCAGCCGCAAATTTGAACCATAATATGCCACACCCTATTTTAAGTCAATAAAGCTCAGGGCTAACACCCATTTCCAATCTATAAGACAAATACTACAACCCAAGCAACCCACCATCCATTCTATTCACACCTTACAGCAATTGAAGAGCTTAATCAAATTTATTCTCTCAAACATCAACAAGATCCAAGGATGGGGCATCTACGGGTTCAAATTAATTGAAGTAGTTTTCCATTCATTCCCTATTCATTTAGAAATTTTGTGATAATCCTACTATATATTTTTTCATCATTGATCAAAGATTCCGAAATTTCATGAGGTATGATGATTGTGTTACATGTTATATTGTATGTTGTTTTTCTTTCAAAGATAATTCCATGGTTGTAATGAGTGAGGAAAAAAAGATTTGTATTAATAGAGTTTGAATGTGCAACTTTGATCACATTTCATCGGGCTATGCAAAATGGTACCGAACAAGTGCCGACGTCGCATAAAACGAGAAATTGTTGACATGTCTATGAATGTCTGACGTCGCTCATAAATCGGTCCTGATGACATCGGTTTTCCATACGTGCGACGTTACTTCAAACCATTTCACATACGTTTTTCAAATTAAAATTAATGTTATCTATGTTTGACTACATTATGTGTATTTCATTTGGTGACTGCCCAATTCTAACATAAATTTTGTTTACTATGTATTGCTTGTAATAGGTCCAAATAGAGCCATCAATAGACTTTCAACATGTAAATGGACGGACTTGTCATTTCACTAGTCGCCCTGACAGTCACAATGCCGTACAACATGGAAAATGGTGGTTCATTAGAATTCATTATTCAAAATCATATTAACCTTATGTATTTCAATATGTTGTAACATGTATTTGTATTATATGATATAGTTTTTTTTTGGTTTGAACACATCATTTCTTCCCACATTAAACGAACAAAATATGATTGTTTTATGACATTTAACCATTTCACGATTTATCGCATTTTAAATAACATGTAATGGCTATCGATGAACGATAAGTTGTGTCGTCAAATATTAAATTATATAATATTGTACGAGAAATCATATCTAACCAATTCATCTGCGATGTCACATAAACTAGCGCTCAAATGATACATGACCAACGTTGCTTAAAATGGCATTATTTTTAACCGACATCGGCCATTTAAAATGACTTCCCACTCTTCAATGTTCCACGTCAGCTGGAAAATGATGTGGGTCCCCCACAGGGTGAGATGTTTCATTCAATGGTATCCGACGTTGCTCGGAATTTGATCGATGTTGACTATAACAATGTCATAGTATTTCCTCTCCCATCATCTGCCTTCTTGCTGAGACTGACATTGTATGCATGTGGATGCTGACATCAACTTCAACGATGTCGCAGCTATGATCTCCTCTAGTCGGCCTAGTTACTTTGACTGACATTGGTCAACAAACCTGCCGACGTCGATTAAAAACCAAGGTAAAAGGTACTCTTTACTCCAATAGTATTTACCTCGGTTCTTTTAGGACTAAAAACCAAAGTAAAAAAGTCCTGCAGAAACGAGGTAAAAGGTCCTGTTTCTTATTGTGTGTCCACAATTTTTTTCCCAATAAACCAAAACAAAGAAAACATACAAAATTTGGAAGGGTAATGCAAGTGTTCTCAGTTGACACCAAGAACTCAAGCAATGCCTACTCCAGAAAACAATAAACACACAAAAAGGGTTACAAGTGAAAACACAAACACAAAACAAGAAAAATAAAGTACAAACTACTCTACCAACTAGTTACTCTAACTAGCAATTAAACTTAAACTAGTGTCCTCAGCAATGACGCCAAACTTGATCCGTACCCACGGGATCATTTAATTCCCATGGGATGGTTTCAAAGATAGAATTTGTAAAGTTCCTCCCGTACTCACTGCTAGTATAAGGTAGCTAGTGGCAAGTCAGGGGTCGTCCACAGAGACAGTAGAATTCAAGAGTTAGCTTGAAAAAACCACAATCGGGGGGTCACTTGGATTATTTGTCTGGAATATCTAGTGCTTTAAACAGATAATTGGGGGGATTGTGTCTAATAAAATAGTAAGCATGCAAACAATGAGATTTAAAATATGATTAACTAGTCTTAGGGGTATTTACGTAACATGACCGATTGATGACTTTGATCCTAGATTACATCATAGAAAACCATATAAACCTATTCAAACACCTATGGTTACACTTTCAGTATTATGGTCAAGGAATCTATAGTTCGCACCATCTAGTCCCTTGTTCTTTCTAAGTGGTCGTTACCTCTGTTCCTTCCTAAATGGGATTCTTTACTCGGCGGTCTACATGGAACATAGTGCTTGTTACAAGATCCTAAGCCTCCTGCTTTTATTTATTGGCTGCGCAAGGCCATATATGGGTTGAATCAGGCTCCTCGTGCTTGGTTTCAATGCTTTAGATCCTTCCTCATTGGCATTGGTTTTTCTTGCAGCTCATTAGATACTTCATTGTTTTTGTTTCCAAAAGGTGTCTCCTTACTCTATTCTTGGTTTATGTTGATGATATATTCTCACAGGGAACGTTGGTGCGCTTATTCGTTAGTCATTAATTGTGTGAATCATGATATTAAGATCACCGAACCTAGCGCCTTGCAATATTTCTTAGGTTTGGAGGTTGTTCCTTCTTTAAATGGCTTATTCCTTGGTCAAGCAAGATATGCCAAGAAGATTCTTATTTGAGCTGGCATAATAGATGGAGTTCTTGTTCCCACCTCTTCCATTGCTTATTCGCAACTCCTCGGGTCTTCCAGTAAGTTATTTGGTAATCCTACACTTTATCATTCGTTCGTTGGCGCACTTCGGTACTTGGCGATCACATACCCTGACTTGTCTCATGTTGTTAACACGATCACTTAGTTTATAAAAGCACCCACTAATGACCACTTTCAAGATGACACTCAGATTTTTCGCTATGTTCGTGGTACTTTCCATTATGGTTTTCCTTTTTGTGAAAAATCTATCCACCCCTCCAGCATATGGCTATTCTGATACTGATTAGGCTCGTTGTTGGGAGACTTGTAGGTCAACATATGGTTATTATATGCCTTGGAAGTAATTTGGTTTCTTGGTGTGTAAATAAGAAACCTACGATGTCTTGTTTTACCTCAGAATCTGAATATTGTGTTATAGTCAATACAACGGTTGAACTAGCTTGGATAATGAATCTTTTTCAGGGACTCTGTGTGATGATTTGTGCACCTCTGAAATTGTTGCGTGATAACAGTAGTGCTGCTCAGAATCCTATTTTGCATAAGAGAGCCAACACTACAAGAAAAATGACCTATCACTTCACCCCTTTTAACTCGGTTTTTTGGTTAATGGAAAATAACCGAGATAAAAAAGTTCTTTTACCTCGATTTTTTTGAAGTAAATAATATTTTTTACCTCGGTTAAAAAACCGAGGTAGTTTTAAAAAATTTAGGTAAAAAGTTTGGCATGGCCCACCGTGCCCGCATGTCTAGCTTACCGACGTCGGTTGTGTTTGTGACTGACGTTGCACATCACTCTCGCAGA
>JAULKK010325381.1:0-21179 GCA_032355705.1 Rubia peregrina | reverse complement strand
CCCATGAAACAAGGAAGAAATTGGGGAATATGTCTCATAAAGGAGAAAGTGCTCATCCCACTAAAGCCACACTCACAAATCTAGATCCCCACCACCATGGCTTTTTCCACCACCCAGATTCACGCCCCGATACCTCTACTCTGCACTTCACATCCACCAACCAATCATCCAAACCTCTGAACGATGTTATTTGGCCAGCTCCTTGGCATCACCAGCCAAGCTAACACCTCGATCAAGAGAGACCTGCATGTCACCTCCGGTGAAACACTCCTCCGTAGCGGCAGATCCAATCGACTGAGAAGTAGCTGCTCCATATCACCGCAGAGCCCGGTCAATTTATCTCGCTGGTGAAATGAACCACCAGGAGCCTGGCGACTACCATCAGCCGCTGCGTCGAACAAGTTTGCTAGTGGAGCACCACTTTTATCGAACAAACCACGCCACTGCCTGCGATATGTGAAGACATACTCGAGATCATGTTTGTTTGTTTAACCAAATCTAAAATACAATTCTCACCCTTGTTTCATGAGGCTGGGATTTTTGGTTGTATATGAAAAATAAGAGACCGATATATTTTGGATAAAAGGGCACAGGGTACAAAGAGGGTAAATAGACAAAAGAGAAGAAACTAGAGATTTCTAGAGGAAAGAAGAAGGAATGATGGCAAAGCGAAGAAGGAAGAAGGAATAACAAACACTATTAGAAAATATCCCATAGGCACCGGTATTTTACCGCACAGGCCACCGGTATTTTGAACCTTTGAAATACAAGTGCCTAAGTGACCCGGTGCATGAATGTAGTTTCATAGGCACCGGTAGTGCATACCGGTGCTAGAATTACTACATAGGCATTGGTAATGCATACTGATGCTGGAATTACAGCACCACTATGCACTACCGGTCCCTATGAAACCACATTCTTGCATCGGGTCAGTTAGGCACCGGCATTTCAAGGGCTCGAAATACCAGTGCCTATGCGGTGAAATACCGGTGCTAGTAAATAGGTTATCAATAAAAACTTGGTCAATGAGAATAAACTCACCAGCCAAATTATAAAACCCGTAAATTTGTAAAGAACAATATGACGAACAAAACAAAAATAGAAGTTCACGTAAGAAACTGAAAATTCATAACCACAACCCAAAAGTTCATTACATATATATGAAAATACATAACAACCCTCAGTTCATGAAACAAAGTAGAACTAATCATAGATTAATAACATCAATTATCGTAAAAACTAGAACCTAATCTCCATAAACCCTAGATAGCATCAACAAACAGAACCATGAAGGTGAGAACAAATGCAAGGGCTGAGGCGTGGTCGAATGCGGTGGTGATGCTAAGAGCTAAGGCACGGTGGATCTGAACTGAACCCGGCATTTTTGGTGGAGCTCGCATGGAAATGACGTCATAATGGTCTGGGAGATGGCATCGGGGATGGTGAACCACGGGGAAGGCGGAGAGGGAATCATCGATGTCGACATCAAAGCCTTCAAAGTGGAGCTGGACGGGGCACTGATGGAGAGAGAGGTGGTAAAAGAGGACGGAGAAGAGGCAGAGGCAGAGAGAGGTGGTGAAGTGAGAGTTATTAGGAGATAAGGGTTTTATATGATTAGGGTTTCAGTGATCATACAGTTACTAGGTAATTAAAACGCAGCTGCGTGTCACTGCTATAAATGGGCATTTTAATTTTTCCTTCCCAAGAGCAAAGAGAAAAATTATTCTAAGTATCTAGCACCGGTATGAAAACCGGGGCATATGATGATCATATTGGTGCTAGGTACTTAAAACAAAGCTGTGTGATGCTTCTTTAAATGGGTATTTTAATTTTTTACCTCCCGGGAGTAAAGAGAAGAAAAATATTCTAAGTACCTAGCACCAGTATGGAAAACAGTGCCTATGGTGATCACACTGGTGCTAGGTACTTCAAACGCAGTTGTGTGACGATGTTTTAAATGGGCATTTTAATTTTTTTCTTCCCAAAAGCAAAAGAAAGAAAAATATTCTAAGTATCTAACACCAGTAGTCTTAATGGTGACTACGATGGTGCTAATGGTGCTCGTACAAATCCCTCAAAAATATTGGAACAAAATTCAAAATTTTCATTTTCCCGCTACATAGTAGCACCGCTATTGTAGTATATTCTACCCTCTAAGTTAACTTTTTCATTTTTACAATTATGTTTGTGAGAATAAATTTGGAGGAGGCAAATCACAAAATTGGAGAAACCATAACACAATTTAACAGGGAGAATTGCGTTATTGAAAATTGGGCTACAATGGGTGAACGGAAGAGCTTGTAACATAATTCTCGGAAAATTACAATGTGTCCCAAAATTGTGTTACCCCATTACCCATTGCTCCAAAATACATGATTTTTTTATTCTTTCCTAAATATAGAAATATAAAATAAATGATTTTTTTGGTAAAATATTGAAAAGCGCTAGCACATGTTCTAGAGTAACTTATGGTTGATCACTTGGAAGTTACAAAGTGAAATCGGGAAGGATGGATATGTTTTTGTGCTTGCTTTTTAATAAATATTATCTTACAAACATGGAAAATACGATTGGGTGTGGATGGTAGAATTATATTTGAGCAGATTTCAATTTGGAGCTACCAGTAAAAAAATCATTTCTTGCACTTAGGTCCCTACAAGAAGGTTGGAGTCGTCGAATCATGAAATTGGTGTAACCAATGTGAAATTCAATAATATATGATCGCAACTTTGCAATTTGGGTATGTATGGGTGAACGGAAATGTCTCGAAAGTCAACATTTTTTACTTCTATAAATTCTTGAAAATTATATTGTGGGCTAAAATTGTGCTACCTCATTACCTTTCTCCAAAATACATGATTTTTTTAAATATAGAAATATTAAATAAATAATTTTTTGGATGGAATATTGAAAATCGCTAGTACATGTTCTAGAGTAACTCATACATAAACCCATTTTCAAGAGTAACTAATACCATAAACCCATTTTTTGAAGAAAAAAAATTCTATGAGCACGGGTATTATTGCCGGTCTATTCCTCAATATGCCGGTGCTACCTATTTTCCCACCAAAATTTTACCCGCCAAACTTACTATTCCGGTCATGGGCACAATATTATCACCGGTATATGTCATTCATCCAAAACAAGTACTGGAAAATATTAAATTCAAACATTTTTTATTCAAAAGCACTGGTATTCAGTGTGCTGGTGCTGAATTTATTCAAAGGCACCGATTTTTTGTGTACCAGTGCTGAATTTATTATAAGCATTGATATTTTAGTTTTGTAGCACCAGTATCACTGACATACCAGTGCCTATGCACCTGTTTTTCATTAGTGAAATGAAGGGTTTCTTTCTCTTTTTATTTTTATTTTTTTCATTTTATTCTATTCTGGCCAAAGTTTCTGTTGACAACTGAAGTCAACGGCGCCCAGGTTAGATTAGCATATATATCAATAAGTTAAGGTTATTTTGGCGCTTTCACGTTTTGCATGGTCATATTAGCACTTTCAGCCTAAAGTTAGGGTCATTTTAGCACTTTACTCTTAAGCCTAACATTAGTTTAGATAAATTCACATTGCAGATTTTTTTAGCATTAATACTATTACCTTTGTCCCAACAAAAATTGCACATTTTGATTTTTGAAAGTCAACTGAATCAAATTTCAGTTATTGATATCTTTATTGGCAAAGTTTTGGGAAAGATAGTGTTTCCATATGCATATGGAAAGAAGGGGTTGAATTGGAATTGTAGAAAAGTAGAAGGTTTTAGTTGTAATATTAAAATATATTATGCAACGTGCAGTAGTTATAAGTTTATGACCCGATTAATGCAACCCAAAAAATTTATCTTGATTTCTTGTAATTTGTAGTTTAAACCATGGTCTTTCCATAACTTATAGAATGACAGTCTTTCAAGAGACAAGCTCATTTTTATTTACGTAGGTAAAAAAATTGGAAAAATGATAATTTTAAAAAATATATGTTATGATGATTCCAACAACATATAACATAATAATAGTCTTGCATATATAATAAATTCTTATGGATATATACAAATATAACCCTACCTACTGGAGTAAGTGCCAATATAACCCTCGGATAATTTTTACTACAAAAATAGCTCTAACTAGTTGATGAAAGTGCCAATATAACCCTAAGACGCATTTTTTGTTTCAACCGACGTTAATCACACATAAAATAACAAAAATTCCCTTCGGTCTAATACCTAGATGTTAAGGGAAAAAATTCCCTCACCCCCTCCACAACCTACCACCTGGCCACCAGCCTCACCCACAATCACGCCGCGCTACCTCCACCTCTTAGCCCAAGAAGAAAGTTGTGATGCCACTTCCGACCAAACCCGCCAACTAGTCACTGTAGAAACCCTAGCTCACTCGCCACCTAGTCATGCTGAGATGCCGCCCAGCCTCGGCCGCGCATCACCCAAATATAACCTGACCACCACCCCAGCCCCTAAAATCTTGACGAAACCATAGCCCACCTGTCACCTAGTCCCGACGCCACCTAGCCCCGGTGGAGCCCACTATGGCAAAAGGAATTGGAGAATGAAGAGAATGCGAGAATAGACAAGGTGAAAAGGAGGAATGGAGAAAATCGAAGAAGGTGAATAAGAGAATCGATATGGAGAAGATGATTTTGGGGTATAATAGTAATTTAATTTAATTTTCAGTTTTTTATTTTTAGAGGGGTAAAATTATCTTTTTAGTGAATTTTGGCTAAAAGTTGTCAGAATGTGTACGTTTGCACTTACACTTGCTATCTAAAATTATATTTGCACTTTCAACTATCAAAAGGTTATATTGGCTCTTATGTGAATTAGGTAGGGATATAAAAGTACTTTACTCAAGAATTTAATGGTCGAAGTTGGCTCAGTTTGACTTCCAAAAGTCAAAATGTGTCATTTTTGCCAGGACAGATGTTGTACCATAATTTATATCAAAAATAGAACATGCCACTTCTCTCTATAAAATAAAGTTTCTCTCTGGTCCCCGTGGTAAAACCTTAGCATCGCCTTCGGTTAGGGGCCGCTGGCGAACGCCACCTCTCTTCTAATGACCCCACCTCAATGCCACCCTCCCCAACACCATTATGCCACTTCTCCAACCTTCCATGAAGACGTACCAACGGAGATTTGTTGTTTTGGCAAAGTTTGGTGCTTTCCAATAGATATCGCTCCATGCAGAGGCTCTTCAGCCATCCTAGATGGTGGCTACCAATGCCGTGTTTGTTCTCAGAAGACTCGGAGATAAATGTTTCTCAATGTAGAGGGAAATTTCTCGGTGGCTACCAACATCTGTCTCATTCAAAGATGCAGGAGGAGACTTGGGTGATAACGGGTTAATCGGTAGGGTCAAGATCCAAGACAACTCAGGCCAAACCGATCAACTAGGGTTTACTTGATTTTGACTCAGGGTGATGACCTCAATTTATATCCCATTTTTTAACACATTCGAAGTCTAATGTTGTAATAGACTAGTGACTTAATTACGAGGAAATTGACATTTTATCAATTGGAGGGTTAGGATGAATTCACATGTTTTATATCCTAATTCTTTAATTTATGAAGTGTTTTAGATCATATTGAAGTGCTCAGGTTTTGAGGAGTTCAAGTTTTGAAAAAACATTGAAGAAGTAAGAAGATTTTGATGAAGAAGGCCAAATATTGAATATTGGGTAGAAGCTCAACAGAGGCTGCTATGCGGGCCGCAATATATACGCGGTCCGCGAAGATAAAGATGTGGTTAAAGTTGTTGGTCAGAACAAGCTCCGCATGCCGCGACATATACCGCAGCCCACGATGGATGTATTTCAGCCTACTTGTCTTCTTTTATTTTTGGAACACACACGGACACTCTCCCTCTCCCTCTCATCTCTCTTCCATTAGTCGTATCCAAATTTCTCTCTTCAAAAACCCTAGTTTTCAATTATTTCTTGTATTTAATGATATGTTTACCATAGATGTTTACTCTCTTGTTATGGGTTTAGCTAATCTAGGCTACATATACTTATGGGAGCAATTGGTAAACATTTCTAGTATGAATTTGTGAGATTTGGTTTATCTTATTTTGTACTTTAATTATCACATATTTTTTGTGCTTTCTTGTGTGATTAATGCATGGTTAAGACTAGGGTGATTAACTAGCCGATGATTGTGGGTTGATTGTTTGTTACGTTTTTGGTTAAACCCGGAAGACTTAATTTTTTGACGATGTGATTATTGCTGGTTAATGTTAGGTTATAATTGATTGTGAGAACTAATTATGATTAATGAAATTTCTTAGATTTAAGATGAATTGTAATGGGTTTGACTAATTATCAATGTGACTCACTAATAACGTCTAGTATGAATACCGGTTCTCGTAGTCATTATTAGTATATATACATGTGATGTCCCAATGTTTCTCATTTGTAGGACATTGTGTTATTTGTATTAGATCTCCATGTTTATTTTGTTCTCGGTGAAATCTATGATGCCGATCGTCTAGGGTGACCCAAGGGTAAGGGTTATTGTGTGGCGCCGATGCCCATTCTAACTATATCCGATGAGAGGTGAGAAAAGTATACACTTGAAAAGTCTTGATAAGTTCTCCACGATATGTGGTTAATACATAAAAACAGGATAATTAGTCGACGATCAAAGGATAACTAGAATTGTAAACCAATTGCGCCCAAGACTCGATGTAATCTTAGTTACAATTTTCATGCTATTTGTTCCCTTATGTACATTTCCCTTTCTAATTGTTTAGTAATTTAGTTGTTCAAGGTATTCGTAGTGTTTTATAAACTCAAAACCCCCTAACTATGTTACCGCACATGTAGAGTGACTTCCTGATGTATTTTTTAAATTACATTCAACGCTCCATAAAACTCCATTTTTCTTATGGACGACCCCGTCTTACCACTAGCTATTTAGTAGTTAGCTATAATTTGGGACTGTAAATACTATATTTTAGAGGCACGACAATGGCCTTCCAAATTTTGGCATCGCGGCCGGGGAAACGGCATATTTTATTAAAGTGTTATTGTAGTTCTTTGTATGTTTATGTGTTTTTAATTGTGTGTTGTTGACATTTTCTTGCTTTTGTGATTGTTACTTGGGATAAGGTTATATTGCTTTGGTTCTTGTTGTATGGTTGATACTCGTACCAATAGACAAGAACCCTTGCACTACAATCCTAATCTCTTAGGCCCACTCTGGAGAGCAAGGAGACTAGCTCATTTTGCTAACCAAGGTACTCAAGCACCACCCAAATTAGTTAAACTTTCTATGATGGATGATACTAGAACCTTGAGGAAGCTCATGGATCCTAACCTAGAGAGTCAACCGCTTTGCATCATTTTCCCTCCTTTTCCGAAAAACGTCACTTGTGAGCTCAAGTCTGGAATGATCCATTATCTACCATCTTTTCATGGGATGAGTGGGGAGGAAGCAAACAAGCTCTTGTCCGAGTTCCACCTCATGAGCATGAATATGAAACCAACCAGAGTTTCGGAGGATAATTTCATTCAAAGGGTGTTCCCATTCTCTTTGAAGGATAAGGCCAAAGATTTGCTATACTACCTCTCCCCGGGAAGTATAACATCATGGATGGCCATGAAGCATAAATTCTTTCCGGCATCCAAGTTGGCGGTTTGAAAAAATAGCTACACAATATCTCCCAATATTCGAGTGAATCTTTATATGAATATTGAGAGTGATTCAAGAGGTTGCTAGCTAGTCGCCCCTACCACCGGTACAAGGAAGGAGAACTTGTATACTATTTCTTCGATGGATTATCCATTGAAGATATGAGGATGGTCTATGCCGCTTGTAATGGGTTCATTGCCAACAAGAGCCCTAAAAACACCATAGCATTTTTTTAAGACATGGCCAATAGGACTAGATAATTTCGTATAAGAAAAAAGGCAAGGGTGCATGAGTCTTTGAATTTGGAAACCCCCAAGCTTGAGGAGCAAGTTCAAGCCTTAGCTTCCATGATGAAGGAGCTAATGAAGGGGAGAGTGCATAAAGTCAAGGCTTGTGGGGTGTGTTCATCGGAACATCCCACCGATGTATGCCCTTAATTCCAAGATAAAGAGTTCGAGGAAGCCAAGGGCTATGAAGGAGAATAAGGCCAAGGTTCCCAAGGGAATCGAAGCTACCGAGGTGGTCAAGGTTTCCAAAGGGGACAAGTATATAACAAGAATTATGATCCATACTTCAAGACTTACAATCTCGAGTGGAGAGACCATCCAAACTTCAGGTGGAGAGATGATCAAGCTAGGAGATCAAATCCCCAAGGTAGCTATCAAGATGGTCAAGATATTTATCAACCGAATTGTCAAGGAGGATAATCCCAATACCAAGGAATCAATGGTACGATTGGGCTCCAAAGCGATTCTATCGGAAGGACAAAGGGTCACCTAACCTCTGAGAAGAAAGAACAAGGTCGGAGTATGGGGATCTTATGCATGCTATAACCAATATGGTCACAAACTTGGAAGAACGAGCCTCCTCTAGGTTCAAGAACTTGGAGATCTAAGTTAGCCAAATTTAGTCTTCCATGGCGTAATTAGAACTTAGGGATTCTAGGAAACTCCCATCACAACCTGAGTTAAACCCCCAACCTCCTAATGCTAGCGCCATCACATTGAGGAGTGGGAAAGAGATCAAGCTGCCTGAGAAAATTGTGAAGATCAGGAAAGAGGTAGAAGAGCAGCTTGTGGTAGACAAAGAGGTTGAGGAGGTGACCACTCAACCGCTGGAGTAGTAAGAAATAGAGAAAACCCTTCCACCACCACCTTTTCTGGCGGCTTTGCAGGACAAGAATCGCAAAGATGAGAACAAAGCTCTTTTTTAAGTCTTCCACGAGTGCGAGTTAAATATTCCCCCTTTTATGCCATTTATCAAGTACCTATTCCTCAAGAAATTGTGTACCCCTAGGAGAAATAAAAAATTGAAAAATGATGACAAGACAAAAAATTGATGCTCAAGTGTCAGCCCTTTTCCAAAAGAAACTTCTCCCTAAATGTGATGATCCCAACATGTCTTCCATTCCTTGTGTTATAGGTGCTAAGAATTTTCATAATACCATGTTAGATCTAGGAGCATCAATCAATGTGATTCCATATTCCTTATATGAATCTTTAGATCTTGGGAAATTACATGAAAGTAAGGCAATAACCTAATTGGCCGACAGTTCTAATGCCTACCTTATGGGAATTGTCGTAGATGTATTGGTCAAAGTGGATAAATTGATTTTTCCCAGCTGATTTTTATGTTCTAGATATAGAAAATGACAAACGTGCAGCCCATATCTTGTCAGGGAGGCCATTTTTGAAAAAAAATCTAGAACTAAAATAGATTTTCATAGTGGATACTTGACCATGGAATTTAATGGGGAAATTGTGAAGTTTAACATCTACGATGCCATGAAATTCCCCAGTGAGGGTCATTCTTGCCATGCAATTGATATTGGTGATATTGTTGGTGATTATGTGCAAGATGTGTTTATGATTGATGGCATGGATTGTATAAATGTCACTTTGGAAAATAGTCTGGATGTAAATGTATTGAATTATTATTCTTTGAGGATAAATTTACTTGAGACTATAGAAAAGCTTGATTTTGTTGATACTACCTATCAACCCTTTTATGGGAAGGTCTCAATACACCTCAAGATGTGGAAACCCCTACATCTCTTGAGAAGACACTGGTAAGGAAATTGAAACCATTACCCGAGAATATGAAATATGTGTTCCTTGGTGAAGGAGATACTTTACCCGTGATAATGTCGAGCAAACTCACCAAGAAATAAGAGGGGATGTCGATGGACGTTCTTAGAAGTCATAAGAAGGCAATTGGGTGGACCATTACCGATATCAATGGGAGTATCCCCTCCACTTGCATGCATCGTATCTTGTTAGATGATGGGGCCAAACAGGTAAAGCAACCCCAACATTGCCAGAATCCGCCAATGATAGAGGTAGTGAAAAGTGAGATTCTTAAATTGCTTCAAGACAGAATTATCTACCCCATCTCTGATACCAATTGGGTAAGTCTCACCCAAGTGGCGCCTAAGGAAAGTGGTGTGACCGTGATAGAGAACCAAGAGGGAGAGCTGGTTCCCACTCGTGTACAAAATGGGTGGAGAGTGTGTATTGACTACCATAGGTTGAATTCAGTAATTAGGAAGGACCATTTCCCTCTACTCTTCATTGATCAAATGCTAGAAAGGCTTGGCAGGAGGGATTTTTATTATTTCCTAGATGGGTATTCCAGGTATTTCCAAATTTCCATAGCCCTGGGAGACCAAGATAAAACCACTTTCATATGCCCTTTTGGAATTTTTGCCTATAGGTACATGTCTTTCGGTCTATGCTATGCTCCCGGCACATTCCAAATGTGCATGGTTAGTATATTTTTGCAGTTTGTTGAGCGCTTTGTAGAGGTGTATTCATGGAAAAAATTTCCGATCATGGGGATTATTTGGATAGTTGTTTAAACCATCTATCGTTAGTGCTCAAGAGATGTATTAAAAGCAATCTCATATAAAAATCTAAAAAATGCCACTTCATGGTGGAAAAGGCATTGTAATGGGTCAAATAGTCTCTTCCCAAGGTCTTGAGGTAGACAAAGCTAATGTTGACACAATTCAATCCCTACTATACTCTTCGAGTGTTGGAGAAGTTAAATTTTTCTAGGCCACGCAGGTTTTTAACCTCGTTCCATTAAGGACTTTTCTAAGATTGCCTCCCCTTTGTGAAAATCGTTGCAAAAAGAGACAAATTTTGTGGTTTACATAGAATGTCAAAGAGCCTTTGATATTTTGAAGGCAATGCTTGTTTCTTTCCCCATTATCTAACCTTCTAATTTGGACTTACCTTTTGAGATTATGTGTGATGCTAGACACTATGCCATTGGAGCGGTCTTAGGTCAAAGGGTAGGGAGAATCTCTCATGCTATATATTATGCCTCGATAACTCTCAATAATACACAACGCAATTAATGCACCTTGGAGAAAGAATTATTGGTGGTAGTATTTGCTCTTGAGAAATTTATGCCATACCTACTTGGTACTAAGGTCATTCTCATCACGAACCATGTGGATATTCATCACTTGATGACCAAGTAAGAAGTCAACCCTAGGATGATTAGGTGGATACTTCTATTGAGCGAGTCTGACCTAGAGGTGAGGGATAAAAAGGGGAGTGAGAATGTGGTGAACTATCATCTAAGTCGATTGACATTGTCTAATGATTCAAAGAGCGCTATAGAGAAGCCTAGGAGGTAGACCATCCAGGAAGAATTTCCCAGTGAATACTTGTTTGCAATTAGAGAGACTCAACCCTGGTATGCCAATCTAGTTAATTTTCTTGTCTCCCACCAATTTCCCCCAAATTTCTCTGAACCTCAAAGGGATAGGTTGAAAAAATGAGGCTAAACACTATGTGTGGGACGATCATTATTTATGGAAGCATTGCTCGGATCAAATAATCTGGAGATGTGTTCTGGAGAGTGAAGAGAGTTCAGTTCTTAATTTTTGTCACTCTATTGCATGTGGTGGGCACTTTGGTGCCAACAGAACCACTTTGAAGGTGCAAGAAAATTGTCTTTGTTGGCCTCGCGCAATGAAGTATTCCTATAGATTTTGTCAATCTTGCTCAACGTTGATTATGTGTAAAAGTGGGTCAAGGCAAAAGTCACTAAGACAAACGATGCAAAAGTTATGGCGGAGTTCTTGAAAGCAAATATCTTTTCCTGGTTTAGGATTTCTTTAGTCGTGATTAGTGATCGAGAAGCCCACTTTTGCAATTGCACAATCAAAACTTTGATGAAGAAGTATGGGGTAACCCTTAGAATCTCCATGGCCTATCACCCACAATCAAATGGTCTAGCCGAGGTCTTCAATCGAGAGATTAAATCCATCCTTGAGAAAATGGTCTACCCGAAGAAGAAGGATTGGAGCATCCAACTAGATAACACTGTGTGGGCGTATAGAACGGCCCATAAGACCCCAATTGGAATGTCTCTATATCGGGTGATTTTTGGGAAGCAATGTCGTTTAATGGTAGAGCTTGAACACAAAGCATATTTGGCCGTCAAAAGCTTCAATTGAATTTGGATGAAGCCTACGTGCATCGAAAGCATTAATTGCAACAGCTTGAAAATATTTGTAATGACTCCTAAGAGAACTCCACAATTTACAGGGAGATAAACAAGGCTAAGCATGATAGTATGATCACTAGAATGGAGTTTGATGTTGGTCAAAAAGTCCTTCATTTCCAATCGCGCCTTTGGTTGTTTCCAAGTAAATTACGGTCAAAGTGGATTTGTCCTTTTTGGTGGTGAAAGTTTTCCCATATGGAGCGGTGGAGATTATGAGTGATGAGACTTTCAAAGTCTTCAAAGTAAATGGAGACCGTTTGAAGTCCTATTATGAGAGTTTCCAACCAAAACTAGTCGAGAAAACCATTCTTGGTGACCGAGTTAGTGAGTAGAAGCTTCAGAGTGTGAATACATCGTGCCGGCAATGTTAAATAAACTTGGTTTTGAGCATCTGGATGTCACTCATGCAATTCTATTTATGTAGCTTCATTTTTTATTTGCTTTGTTCATAATTCGTGTCAATGGCATTAAATAAACTTGTTTTAATCACTTAGATAGTCATTCGTGACATTTCACCGATATAAGTAATTTGTTTCCTTTTAATTTAAACATAATTTTAATTACGTTGTTTTATTTCAAATTTATGATAACTTTTCTATCTTTGTTTTAGAGCAATATTATGCTAGGTTTACATTGTTTGTGATTTTGTAGGATTATGGTGCTCTTGAGGAATTTCGGAGGCCATAGGAATTTTTGAAGAAAATGGAGGAGCCATGACAGAAGAGTCTTCACGGGACGCAGCACATACCATGACCTACGAAGGGAAATGGCATTTCTTTGGGCTAGACAAAAGGCTCTTCACGGGCCGCAGTATATATAGCGGCCCGGGATGAGAAAATGGGCAAAAATAAGAAATGGGCAATTGGCTCTTTGCGGGCAGCTGCTGCAGCCCACGAAGGAGGAGTTCTTAACCTTCTTAAACCTGCTTAGACCTCAGTCCTCCCCTCTTCTATTGTTTTCAATCCACCACCCATACTCCTCCTTCCACCACCACCAGTTTCACTGGCCAACCTCTTCCTCTAACCAAATCATTTCCCTCACACCCCCCCCTTCCACTCTCATATCTCCCCAACATATAAGCCCTTCATATTCTCACCCAATTTTATTTTAAAAAGTAGAGAACCCTAGAAATTGGAGGTTCTTGAATTCCTAATCAAATTACTCTACCCTTGCTTCCGTTGGATGAATTTAGCACTCTCCATACCCCTCATATCGTTCCTACGGTAACACCTATCCAAATTTATTTTGATGAATTCTTGCATTGTGATTAATGATAGTGTTATTGGAATTTCTTTGGTGATAGTGTAAAAAAAATTGAGTTTTTTTGTAGAATTTTTTTAGAATTAGTAGCGTACTCTGGGTGATTTTTGGGTGATTGAAATTGGTGACGCATTTTGTGACATTTTGTGGCATAGCTTTGTTGATTTTGGGGTGTGTTCTTGTTGTTAGATTTCTTATGGATCTTAAAAGAGGTAGGACTCCTGTTGCTGCTAGTTCATCATATCCCCTCGCTAGTGACCACATGGGCTTGTCCGGTATCATGGGTCAATATGCTAGGAGGTGGGCAAACTTGGTCGCCCCTAAGCATACAATTCTATCGACAAAGTTTGTCGCACATTACACTTTGATAAGAAAGTGGGATGGTAGTAACCTATTCAGACATTATTTAGGAAGGTCAGGTTGGAAGATTTTCTGCACAAGAGTGCACTGAGTTATCTTAGGTCACTAAATCTCTTTTTGCCTGAATGATGCGGGATATAAACTGAATTATAATAATTTGTCCCAAAATTTTGGATGGGAGCTTGGGATAGGGTTGGTGACTTTACCAATGTCCCTGAATTCTGTGAGATGACCTTTTCGCCGGCAATGACCGGGAGGGCAGGAAGCAGTAATGATAATGGCTCACTGTCCACCCGGCTTTGCATTTTGCCCATCGCCTACTATCAATGACGATGTTGGGCCAAGGCAAGGTCACTCAGTGTCCTACCTATCATGTGAAGTGTCTTTGGACGATGGCGTCTGAGGGAAAGGGTCATCCAAATTGGGCATACCTGGACAAACAAATGGATGATTAGTGTGGGAGGATTAGTGACCTTCATTGCCTATAACGTGGGGGTACAGTTACCAAGAATGGGGGAGTCTGTTTCAGGCAAGCATTACTGTACCTCAATCTTAACAAGTGGGGAACCGTGGACTCTAACAGCTTCCACCATGCATGAGTCACCTCCCCACAAGGACCACCCGTTGCACCCGATCTCGGCCAGGAGGTGACCATCTCGAGCAGCAGCATGCTATGTTTGCAGAGAGCCTCACTCGTTTGGAGGATTGACTCGGCCATTTTCACCAGGTTGTAACTCAGCATACAGCAGTGTCATCATTAGTATAAGACTGGTGGGAGATAGCCGACCACACATTTGGTGGATTGGAGGAGGGTGTCAAAACCATCATTTCCCTGATGCGTTCACCTCATATGACCAACCCCTCTGTTAACCCAGAGGCTCGTCTCACTCCCATGCAGGAGGAGAGGCCTAGAGGCAGCCTCTCCGTCAGGGAGCAGCAGCACACACATGGTCCTAGTTGTGAGTTTATTTTTTCTTTGTTCCACATCTATGCTTTGATCGTTTATATACATTGGGAACAATGCTAGATTTTAAGTGTGGGTGGGGGAATTAGTTTAGTTCATTACTAGCATGTGCTTGACATGACATTGTTCATTTCTCCATTGTAATTACTAATTTCTTAGGAGATATTTTAAAAAATAATTAAAAAATAATTTTTCTAAGTTGAAAACCCTCTCGCGAGCAACTTGTGCAAAAATGAGGAGCCCAGATATATTGAAAACTCGAAAGGGTGATCTATAAACAAATGAGAGACCTAAATTGTGTGGAAAAATGTGAGGCATGAAGGAAAAAAGAATGAAAAACTAGGATGAAAATCCAAAATGCCTCCAAGCATAATGAGAGAAATTGGAGGAAAAAATGAGGGGGGAAATTGAAGGCTCATTTTGCCACTTTGGATAGATTAAACCTCTTTTACCTTATCTTTGGATGGTGAACACCTCACATAGATGCAGTATTGTTTTGGGAATTTTTTTGGGTAGAATCCTTTAGGTTAAAATATGGGGATGAGTAGTCTTTCATGTTTAGGATTACCTGAATGCTGAAGGAAATAGTTTTGAATATGTTATGGGGTAGAAAATCTAGGAACCACCTTAGGCCTTAATCATCTTTACTCGAGGACAAGTAAACGTCTAAGTGTGGGATGTTTGAGTGATCAATTTATATCCCATTTCTAACATATTCGAAGTCTAATTTTGTAATAGATTGGGGACTTAATTGGAAGGAAATTGACATTTTATCAATTAGAGGGCTAGCATGAATTCACATGTTTTATATCTTATAATTATTTAATTTATGAAGTGTTTTAGATCATATTGAAGTGTTCGTGTTTTGAGGAGTTCGAGTTTTGAAGAATCATTAAAGAAGTAAAAAGATTTTGAAAATGAGGGCCAAATATTGAAGATTTGGTAGAAGCTGGACAGAGGCAGCTTCGCAGGCCGTGACATATACACGGGACCGTAAAGATAAATATGCGGTCAAATTTATTGGCCAGAACAAGGTTCGTTGATCTTCTTCATTTTTGGAACACTCTCTCTCTCTCTCTTCCATTACTCTTAGCCGAATTTGTCTCTTCAAAAGCCCTATTTTTCATTTATTGCTTGTCTTTAATACTATGTTTACCATGGATTTTTACTCTCATGTTATGGGTTTAGCTAATCTAGGCTAAATATACTCTTAGGAGCAATTGGAAGCATTTCTAGTACGAATTTGTGAGATTTGATTTATCCTATTTTGTGCTTTGATGATCAAGTATGTTTTGTGTTTTCTTGTGTGATTAATGCATGATTAAGACTAGGGTGATCAACTAGCTGATGATTGTGGGTTGATTGTTTATTAGGATTTTGGTCAAACCCAGAAGACTTTGACTTTTTGTCGATATGATTATCATTGGTCAATGTTTGGTTGTAATTGGGTGTGACAACTAATTATGATTATTGATTAATAAAATTCTTAGATTTGAGATGAATTTGAATGGGTTTGACTAATTATCAATGTGACTCACTAATAATGTCGATCCTCTAGTCGTTATTAGTAAATATACTTGTGTTATCCCGATGTTTCTCACTTTGATATTGTATTAGTTGTATTGGGTCTCCATATTTATTGCTATTCTCAGAGAATTCTATGATGCTGGTCGTCTAGGGTGACCTGGAGGTAAGGGTTATTGTGTGGCGTCGATCGCACAATCTAACTATAACTGAGGAGATGTGAGAAATGTCTACCCTCGAAAGGTGTTGAAAATTTCTCCACAATATGTGGTTAAAATAATATAAAAATTGGATAATTAGTCGATGATCAAAGGATAACTAAAAATGTAAACCAATTGCGCTTAAAACTCTTTATAATCTTAGTTACATTTTTCGTGCTAGTTGTGCTCTTATTTACATCGCTCTTTCTAATTGCTAGGTAATTTAGTTGTTTAAACTAGTCGCAGTGTTTTATAAACTCAGAGTCTCCCAACTTTATTGCCGCACAAGTAGAGTGACTTCTTCGTGTGTTTTTAATTACATTCAATACTCGATAAACCCTCTTTTCCTAGTGGATGACCCCGTCTTACCACTAGAAAATATTTAGTAGTTAGTCGTAATATGGGCCTATAAATACTATTTTGAGAGGCACGACGACGACCTCCAATGGGACCAACTCGGTGCTAACTCGGGCCAACCCGGCCAACTCGGATAACTCAGTTAACTTGGGCTGTAGATTCAGATCTGGAGTTGAAGTAACTTGTGTAAGCTTAGTTTGATTCTGTTATAACTCGGCACAACGGTGAATTGAGCACAACTCAAGTAAGCTCGGAACAACTCAGATAGAGACATTAATGTCGCGATGAACGAATAGGGTTTCACAGTTTGTTAGTGGCGCGACAGCGTCATTTTCTCCGATACAACCCTCTCAATGACAGCAAAAAATGGAGGATATAAATTTTCATTATATCGAATCAAGAAAATTTCCAAAGAGGTCACTAGCTTTCGAAAGCCTTCTGGATAGTTATTGAAGGATAGAGGGGGTAATTCTCTTTCACCTTATTTTCTTTTTTCCCCTTTTTCTCTTTTTTTTCGGGGTGTGAGGCTCTTAATTTAACATTTCTAAAAAATTAATTTAGAGTATTTTAAAATTTTCCAGTTCTTCTTTATTTTTCAGATTATAAATAGGTGGTTTTCAAAATGGTTATTGGAATTTTAGTGTCGAGTAGGAATTAACACTTGCAGTCAATTTTTCCAACTGCTTTTTTCTAGTAAATTTGTTTGACTTCATATATGTATCCAAAATTTTGAAGACGGTAAGGATAAATCTAAGCCAATTTTTTTTTGAAAAAACTTTAGGCGATTTCGTTCTTTATGAGAATCTATCAAATTTGTTGATTTTGATTCATTAGAACATCATTTATTTGGGATTTTTTGAGTCAAGCTAGAATTAATTCTACCCATTATATATGATTCCTATACGCTGATGTAAAAGTATTTTGCAATTAAAAAGGCCAGTTTTAGTCTCCTTGTAAAGAGAAAGGGTTTGAACATGTTCAATGGAGATGAACTATATCTTTAGTTGGGGATCTTCATTTTTTTTCTTCATTTTGATCGCCCTGATGTTTGATCAGGAGTGTAGATGGAATATTTTTCGTGTGTTTCACTTGATGATTCACTGGGATCGTTTTGTTTAGTGGTTTGGGTCAGTAGTATTAGATAATCACTCAATAGAAATCACTAATTCTTGTGTGCCCTTCTTTTTGCCATGTAGGCTTTTGGTTAGAATTATAATATCGACGAGTGACTTTGTATATTTCTCTCTTATTGGCAATGAAGCCTTAGATTTAAATTGTATTATTTATTTATCACTTTATTGTAATGGGTTTATCTCATAACATCATTCGTTTGTAATCGCACATTGTGCAAAATGGAGTTCAATGGTAAAGAGATGGGACCCTATAAAAATCCGAATTATTAAGAAAGACTACCATAATTTCTATATTTTATGTCTTGGAAATGTCTCGAGTGGTGTGTACATAAATTTATGGACATGTCACTTTAGTTTTTAATTGAAAATTATTTTAATTTAAAATTTTATTTTTAATTTAAATATTGTGTTTTATAAGTTAAATATGTAATAAGATGTGTTTGAATGTAAAAATATAAGAAACATTATATAAAATGTTCAATAAAGGCTTGTTTTAGACCGACTAACCGTTAGACGAGGGATATTTTATAATTTATGTAGCTAGCTAATGCGGTAATTTAATGTTTGCTTTTATTTATTGCAACGGGGTTCTTATAAATTTGAATAAGTTTAAAAATGTAATGCAGTGCATAAATAATAATAATTTGAACCTAAAAAATGATTGAAATGAATTTTTTTTTATAATTGCTCTAACCGCCAGTCGGTCTAACAGGAGAATTTCTCAAAGTAAAATATTTAACTTAAAGGTACTTTATTTAAATTTAAAATTTTAGTGTTTAATTTCATAAATAAAGTGAATAAGTGTTTTAAAAAAATACAGTGTACTGTTCATAATAAGAAAATATTGCCTTTCAAAAGACCTCCTCTTATATTTTTTAACCAAACAAATGACTATAGATTCCCAAATCAGAAGCTGGTCATCATGAGAAAATATACCGTTAGACCGACTAACAGTTAGACCAATCATTGAAAAAGCTCAATAATTTTAAGGATCAAATTATAATTATTTATCTAATGCGATACATTTCAAAAAAATCAAATTTATATGAACTTGTTACAATAAATAAAAACAAACATCAAATCACCCAATCAGTTACATCAATCATAAAATAATCTCATTTAATGGTTAGTCGGTCTAAAACAATAATTTGTGAATCACGTTACATAAGATGCATCAGAAAAATATGATATAAAATTTTAGTTTAAAAACAATAATTCATATGTTGTCAAGTATGATTTATTGATTATGATTTAAGTTATGATCAATCTATTATTTCCATCAAACTAAAATTAATATGGAATGTATTTTTTTCTAAAGTAAACTAGAACAAACTTTGTTTTCACCAAAAATAAATAAAAATTACTCTCTCATTCTCAGCTTTTTCTGCAGAAAGAAGAATTGTTGGTTAAAACTTTGAATGCGGAGAGGTTCCTGAACTAATTTTCGCCATGTTTCTTGCATTGGCAAAGGTTGAGGAATTAATACCAACATTATATCCTTAATTCACCATGTATTTACCATCTAGAGTACAATGTCATATCTATTGATCCTGATATTGGGAGATCATAGTCCTAGGTAAGGAGAGAATGAGTGTGGATTCCTCCTGGCTAAAGATGTTTTTATCTTCTGATCCGAAACTTCCTCATATGTTGTTAGGATATCTCTTAACACTAGAGTTTCCTGGGTACTTGCTTCCCAAAGAATCAGAGTATCATCTGCAAATAGAAGATGTGATAATATTGGCGCAATCCTATCAATTTTCATACCATGTAGCTTTTTTTATCCGATTCCGTCCTTTATCATTTGGGGAAAAATCTCACTGCAGATAATGAATAGGTAAGGCAATAGGGGATCCCCTTGTTGTAATCCTTTGGTTGGTGTAACTTTTCCAAAACATTTTCCGTTCAGCATGAAGGAGAAGTTCACTGTGAAGATGCATCTCTCAATTAAGTTGATAAAATTGGTATTAAATTCCATTCTGCTAAGGGTTCCAAGTAAAAAAAAAGTTTATTCTATGCTATCAAAAGCTTTGCTCATGTCTAATTTTATGGACTTTGACCTCTTTGCCCAGATGTCTTCCTTTTGATGTGATGGTGGGCCTCATAAGCAATGATAATATTACCTAAAATTAGTTGGTTCTTCACAAAAGCACTATAATGATGTGAGATTACGGTATCCAAAGCCAACTTAAGCCTATTAGCCATGCATTTGGAGATGATACGGTAAGTCACACTGCATATGCTTATAGGCCTAAACTGTGAGATTTGTATTGACTTCTTCACTTTTGGGATATGGACAATGTTAGTATCATTTAGTGAGAGCATTGGTTTGCCCTCATTTAGATATTTGAAAGCCTCTTCAATAACCTTTGGGCCGACAATGCTCCAAAATTGTCAAAAGAAAGATGGAGGCATTCTGGTACTTTGTTTGGTGCCATGACCTTTAGAGCGGCAAGTATATCACTCCAGGTGTAAGGCTTGATTAGACTTTCATTCATGGCATGTTTGCAGCAAGTATATCACCTTAGCTTTTAGTTTAGATGTTATTTTTGCAAGTTGAAATGTATGGAGAGAATTTTTTTTAAAAAAAAATTAAATCATCTCATAGAGATGAAGGGAATTAATCGGCACCCCAAACCGTGAAAAATAAAAGAGCATTACAAATATTAAGTTTGATAAGTTTCCCAGTATTCCTACCCAAATACCTCCACACCCAGTGTTGATATTAGATAGGCCGGACCGGGAAAGGTAGAATAATCAGTAGAGAACGAATTCTCCCTACAGAAAGAGTCTATTTTGTAGGATTATGAACTTAAACCATTGTTTAAGAAGATAATCCTAACCACATCTAATGTCCAAAAATGAAGTATGTACTGGTCTGTTCAGTAGAGCAGAATAATAGGATGATTTCCTCTTCTGTAGTTGATCCGTAGCAAAAGATATCAACCCAAGATTTGTGATTGTTCAGTAGAGCAGAATAATAGGATGATTCCTCTTTTGTAGTTGATCCGTAGAGTCAACCCAAGATTTGTGATTCTCCTCAAACCGCGAGGCTCTCCGTAACTTTTCGAAATCAGACCTGGATTGCTGGATCCTTTGATGCACATCTTGAAAGACCTGTTTAAGATAATTGAAACTAATGAGTAGCATCTAATCTAGTTTGGAACTCTCAAGGATTGAATACCATATTTGTCAAGAGTGATCAAACCT
>JAULKK010325362.1:0-11174 GCA_032355705.1 Rubia peregrina | reverse complement strand
TCAACCCATATTTTTCAACTACCCATTTGACCCATTACCCATTTTACCCATACCCATACGGGTTTAAAATTAGATAATCCGCTTGACCCGCGGGTTATGGGTCTATTTTGCCACCCCTAATCTTTGACTGTTGCCCACCACCGTTCTCCACCATCGATCATCGTCAGCCAATGCCGGCAATTGCTATCATTTTCCAGACGTCGATGATGCCTTCACGTGGCATCGATCCACGCACCATCGGTGGTGATCCCCTCCATTGCTGCTATTTTCTCCATGCACGAACCTTAAGTCAATCGTCTGATGTCAATCACAAGTTTGTTGTGTGGTTGGTGCAATATGATTTTTCTTTCGTGGTTGGACCGGTTTTTGTTCATTCTTCATGGAATCCTGATTGTTCCAACTATGAAAACTGGCGCACTCAAGTTACTTTTGTTTTACGTTTGTTTGATTTGCTTGGTTTTATTGATGGATCTGAAGAATGCGAAGACCCACCAACTGATTCTACTTACAAGGTATTTGCTTACAAAAATTCTTGTTGGACATGAATCTTCTGGAAAATCAATGACTTTGGATGCTTATTCTGATTGGGTATGCATAGATCAGTAAGTTCAGCCTTTGTTGTTCTCATCCATCTTTTCCGTCTCCATGTCGGTTGTTAGCAGAATGATGACTTCTGCTCAGGTATGGAGGCTTTAACTACTAAGTATCATATTAGTTCTTGTCTCTGTCGTCTTCACCTTCGTGAATGCCTGATGAGTATTCGTCAAGATTATCTGTTTATTCTGAATTATTATACTCGTGTTAAGCATCATTGATGAATTGCGCAATATAGGTAACATTGTTTCCAATGATGATATCATTCTTTTATTTTATCGTGGCATGAATTCATCTTTCTCTGAGTTTGCATTCACTCAAATGATCATTGACACTCCACCAGAGCTGTTTAGTGTTGTTTCAAGTGCTAAGGCTCTTGAGTTTTCTCATAAAGTTCGTTCGAATCCAACATTTGGACCGGTACCTGCTGCTTGAACTGCCTCTCAACAATCGTCCAGATAGCTAGCCCGTGGCAGGGGAGGCCGCTAAAACAACTAGCGGGGAAGAAGAGGCCTCAGCCACGATCATGTACGTGGAGTCAGCGACAGTGGTTCGGCCTCTTCTGGTGTCCATGGCGATGGCACCTACCAATGCCAATAGTGTCATCTCTCGATCATCTTGCTTAGTTTTGTTGGAAGCTCTCTCATATATCTCGCGATGACATTGCCAATTCCGCGAATACATCTCAGGCTCAGCAACCTCAGTAATATAATGTTGCTCCTGATTGGTACATGGACTCTGGAACTACCAATCACATGACTACTACATCCTCAAATTTGGACAGCGATGCACCTTATAATGGTAATAGTCATGTTTATTTTGGCAATGATTCTTATTTAAATATTCTCATACTGGAAATTCCAAGATTTTTTATTCCCTTACTTTATTTGACATCTTGGTGGTTCCAAATATTACCAATAATTTATTATCTATAAACAAGTAAACCCGGGATTTGAATGTTGTTGTCTGTTTTGATGATAATTCTTTAACTATCCAGAACAAAGTTATTAAGGAGCTCGTGGATCGAGGACCCAATGAGAAGGTTATCTACATTTTATGATGGTGCTGCTTTAGTTTATTTAGTTAATGTAAATAAATCCAAAGCATCATTTGAGATTTGGCATAGTCGGTTAGGACATGTTTCTTTTTTCTGTTATTTCATCCTTAAGTAGGACTAGTTGTTTAGCTATTGCTAGTTTGGTTCCTTAACCTCATTTGTGTTCTTCTTGTGATATGGAAAAAGGCAAACGTCTTTCTATTAATGATAATTAAAAATTTGCACCATGCATATTTTATTAAATTCATTGTGACTTTTAGGGAACCTCTCCTATTGTCTCTCATGTTGGGTATTCTTATTATGTTATTTTTATTGATGATTAATATTTCTCGGTTTACTTGTTTATACCCTTTGCGATGTAAGTAAATTTTGTAGAAGCTCACATGCATATTGAGACTCTGTTTTAGAACCAGTTTTCTACCTCGATTAAATATTCCAGAGTGATGGTGGCACTGGTTTTCTAAATCATCGTATGCGATCATATTATGCGTCTAAGGGTATTCATCATCAGCTTTCATGTCACTACACTCCGGAGCAAAATGGTTGTGCAGAGCGAAAACATCGTCATATAACTGAGACGGGATTATCGATGTTTTTTAGTTCCGGTCTTCATCATTCTTTTTGGTATGATGCTTTCTCATCAGCAGCTTACATCTTCAACGGGATGCCAATGTCGATTTTATCTAGATAGTCTCTGCTCTCTATTATTTTGGTACCACTCCAAATTACTCAAATTTTCTTCCATCTGGCTTTCAATTTTTTCCATATTTACGACCTTATGATGTGCATAAGCAGGTACCTTGGAGTATGTCGTGCATCTTTTTGGGTTACAGTTCACAGTAAAAGGTTTATCATTGTTTTGATCCTACCACAAAGAAGAAGTATATTACTCCTCATGCTAGGTTTGATGAGCTATTTTTTCAACAACTTGTACAGGCTCTGCGACTTCTCCACTGTCTTGATGTTTCTGCTTTTTTGGAACCTTTGTCTGTGCCTTCGAAGGTATTTTAGCCATCTACATCAGCTGATTCGCCCATTCTCCTTGATGATTCTGATTTAAAGTATGTACTGGGAGCTCCCACAGTGTCTGAACAAACTTGTCCTTGTCTGCCACTACTGTAGCTCAGCTGCATTGCATCCACATACGCCATCGAGCCTACCTCTGCCCGCGCGTAAGGCTTACGCCCCGACCACTCTACTGTTGCATAGTCCAATGCATCAATGCAGGAAGTATGGCCTCCATTTAGCTCGCTTCCACCAACGTTCGTAGCTCTTCTGATGCCAGCCTCATGCTTTGCATCACCTAAGTCGAATGAGCTTGTCTCTTATCATCCTATGGCCACTCGTTCTCATACTAGCTCCCTCAGGTGCAATAATTTTTCTGATTATGATATTTCTGGTTTATTGAGTGCTTTATTTACTAAAATCAAGCCCTGAAGTCACTGCTCAGTCGTTAAGGATCCTAAGTGGTTTGCTACTATGGATTATGAAATGGAGGTGTTTCGCACTCAACAGACGTGGGATTTGGTTCCTCTTCCTCCTCATGTTAATGTTGTTGGCTCAAAATGGGTGTACCGTTTAAAGTATACGGTTTATTGCTTGCTTGATTAACACAAAGCAAGATTGGTTGTGCAAGGTTTTTTGCAACTTCCATTTGATTATGATCATACTTTCAGCTATGTTGTGAAGGCTTCTACGGTTTGTACTATTTTATCTTTAGATGTTCTTTGTAACCGGTTGTTACGTCAATTGGATGTTAAAATTCCCTTTTAAATGGTGTTCTTGACTTATCGGTTTATTCTGGGCATCCAGTTGGTTATAAAGACCTTATGCTTCCAAACTATGTGTATTGTCTGTGTAAGGCCATTTATGGTTTGAAGCAAGCTCCTCGTGCTTCGTTTCAGCGTTTCAGCTCTTTTCTTGTTGGCCTAGGTTTTGTGTGCAGCTCATCAAGTACATATTTATTTGTGTTTTCTCAGGGTGCCTCTTTACTTTATTTGCTGGTTTATGTTGATAATCTTATCCTTACTAGGATTGATGTCTGCTCATTCGTAAGTTTATGGATCGGGTTAATCATGAATTTAAGATTACCAATCTTGGCACTTTACAGTATTTCTTAGGTTTAGAGGTTGCTTGTAATTCCAATGGCTTATTCATTGGTCAGGCCGGATATGCCAAGGATATTAAATTATATGCAGGGGTGCAGGATTCTACACCTATTGTCATTCATTTTGTGGCTTTTTTTTAAGCTTCTCAGCTCTTCCGGTAAGCCATTTAGAAATCCCACTCTTAATCGATATTTGGTTGGTGCACTTTGGTATCTATCGATTACACATTCCGATTTGTCTTATGTTGTGAATATGGCCAGTCAGTTCATGTAGGCTCTAACTGATGACCCTTTCCAATATTTTACATGGATTATGTACTATGTGTTTGGTACTTAAAGCTGTTACACGAATTCATCTGTTTTACCAGTGCTTGGATATTCGGATGCTGATTGGGCCCATTGTATATAGACTTGTAGGTCCACATATGGTTATGCCATTTTTCTTGGTGGTAACATGGTGTCTTGGAGTGCTAAGAAGTAAATTACAGTCTCACGTTCTAGTTCGGAATTAGAATATCGTGCTATGACCAAATTTTTTGTGGAGTTAGCTTGGCTTATGAATCTTCTTAAGGATTTATGTGTATCGACTCCTATGCCTCATATTTTGTTGTGTGATAACAATAGTGCTCTCTTTCTGGCTCAAAATTCAATTTCGCAATAGAGAGCCAAGCACATTGATATTGACTATCCTTTTGTGCATGAGATGGTGTGTTTTGGCAAGCTCAAAGTTGCTCATGTTTCTAATGATTTGCATCTTGTTGGCATCTTTACAAATGGATTACCACATGGGTTCCTAAATGCATTAATAATTGCTTCGTTGCTTATACTTCTCTTGTTGCACATTCTAGAGACCCGTGGTACTTTGATAGTGGGTGCTCTCATCACATGACTAGAACTCAGGAGTTTCTGACAAAAATTAAACCATATGATGGTGGTTTTGTTACTTTTGGAGATGGGAAGAGGAGTCATGTTATTGTCAAAGGTGAAATACACATTGAAGGATTTTCTGTGTTCACTAATGTATTGCTTGTTGAAGATCTAAAGGCAAATTTGATGAGCATCAGTCAATTGTGTGATGACAATATGACAGTTGAGTTTCAGAAAGACAAATGTGTTGTAAGAAATGGCTAAAATAAAGTACTTTCTGGTATTCGTTCATCAGACAATTGTTACCTGTTGGAGCAAGAAGTTAGATGCCTAAATTCAAAGCAAGATTAAGGAACTCTGTGGCATAAGAAGCTTGGTTATATCAACTACAAAACCTTGGTGAAATTTGCAAATTCAAAGGCAGAACGAGGTATGCCCACACTTGCCACCAAAGATGGAATTATATGTTGTCCATGTCAACAAAGTAAACAGATTAGGTCGTTTCACTCTTCAGTATAGTATTTTAATACCTCAGGGAATATTGAATTACTTCATATATATTTAATGGGTCCAATCAACGCACCTAGTGTGAGTGGTAAGAAGTACATTTTTGTATGTGTTAATGATTTATCTAGATATACTTGGGTGGCTTTTCTCAAAGAAAAATATGATACTATGGATGCAGACAGAGAAAGGAAGTCCGGTAAGAAATATTTTCATAATCAGAAGTGATCATGGCAGTGAATTCTCAATTCTCAATTCAGTGGTTTCTGTGATGAACTTGGTATTCAGCATGAATTCTCTACTCCAATCACTCCACAATAGAACGGCATTGTAGAAAGGAAGAATAGAACACTCCAGGAGATTGCACAAGTCATGCTTGCATAAAAAGGAATACACAAAAAATTGTAGGCAAAAGTTATACAATAAATCGTGTGTATCTTTGGTCTTTTACTAGCAAAACATCTTACGATATTTGGAAAGGCAGGAAGCCAAGTGTATATCACTTTTATGTCTTTGGAAACAAATGTTATATTCTCAGAAATAGAGATCAATTGGCTAAGTTTGACAATCATAGCGATGTTGGAATATTTCTGGGGTATTCTGTGAACAGTCGTGCTTATCGTGTTTACAATTTATTAACACACTCTATTATGGAGTCCATAAATGTAGTTGTGGATGATTCTGATGACAAACAGGGTTCGAGTGAAAAAGAAGATGTACTAGATGATGAGCATATTCCAACACAGGATAATTCACCTGAACAATCAGACTATGTTGGAACATCTGATCAATCAGTAGACCAGCCAGAACTTGAAGAAGATGAGTATGTTGGAACATCATCCCCCACACAAAGTCCGCATGGTTTAACACATGAGGTACCAGAACCTATCTCAAGAAAAACCCGATCGATTCCTAGAGTTAACTATAGAGAATTAACTGGAATACAATGTTTCATCTCACAAATTGAGCCAAAAAACTACAAGGAAGCACTTCTTGACGAGTATTGGATTGCAGAAATTCAAGAAGAGCTCGAACAGTTTGAACGAAATGATGTATGGTATCTCACTTTTCGTCCAAAAGGGGTAAATGTTATTGGTACAAAGTGAATTTTCAAGAACAAGTCTGATGCTGATGGTTATATTGCTCGTAATAATGCTAGGTTGGTGGCTCAAAGATATACTCAGATTGAAGGAGTAGACTTTGATGAAACTTTTGCACCAGTTTCCTGGTTAGAATATATTTGCATCTTACTTGCTATTACTTATACTATGAACTTTACATTATATCAGATTGATGTGAAAAGTGTTTTCAGAATGGAGTGGTGAATGAGGAGATGTATGTGGAAAACCTAAAGGATTTGAAGATCCTCACTATCCACATCATGTGTATAGACTCAAGAAGACACCATATGGTCTGAAACAGGCACCTAGAGCATGGTATGAGCAACTGATTAACTTTCTTCTTAAAAAAGGTTATCGTAAAAGGGGAGTAGATCGTACTTTATTTGTGCTTACCAAATCTACAAAAAAAATTGATTACTCAAATTTATGTGGATGATATTGTGTTTGGCTCTACTTCATTATCTATGGTGCAAGATTTTGTGTCACTAATGCAGGCCAAATTTGAGATGAGCATGGTTGGAGAACTCACATATTTTCTAGGGCTTTAGGTTAAGCAAGAAACAAATGGGTTGTTCATCAATCAAAGCAAGTATGCCTTGAATCTAGTGAAGAGGTTCGGACTCAGTAATGTCCGATCTACATGAACCCCGATGGCAACTACAGAAAAATTTGTGAAGGATAAGAAAGGTGTATCAGTTGATCATAAATTATATAGAAGTGTAGGTGTTTGTGCAAGATTTCAGGCTGATCTGAAGGAATCTCATTTGACTACAATAAAGAGAGTTATTTGATATGTTAGTGGGCCTTCTGATTATGGAATCTGGTATTCTAAGAATCAAGACTCGAGTATTATTGGCTATAGTGATTCTGATTGGGCTGGTAATGCAGATGATCAGAAAAGTACTACTAGTGGTTTTTTCTTAATTGGCACAAATTTGGTCTCTTGGTATAGTAAAAAACAAAATTCGATCTCCTTATCATCTGCTGAAGCTGAGTATTTTGCTACTGGAAGTTTTTGTGCACAATTATTATGGATGAGACAAATGTTGAATGACTATGGAATTCAACAAGGGTCTCTAAAGATTTTGTGTCACAACAAGAGTGCAATTGACATCTCTAAGGAGGTTGTGGTGACCTATGTTCCAACATGTGAGCAATATGCAGATATATTCACTAAACCATTGGACACTGCGACTTTTGAATTTCTCAGACAACACCTTGGTGTGTGTCGAATATGAAGTATTTTTCTCTGAAATTCCTCTGTATAGTATGTATATTTATTTTTAATTTTTGGTTCAGTTTTTGCTTCGGAAAATTTTAGAAAAAAATAGAAAGACAAAAAATAAAAATAAAAAAGAGGAGGAAGGGTTAAGTAGTTGGATGGTATGTTGGAAGTTTAAGAAGTGACATGAGAAAAAGGTAATAATTGTCTTGGAAAGATAAAAAGGAGACACAGATAGAGAGGTGAAAATTGAAAGTTAATTTTGGTTAAAATACTTTCCATCTCTCCACATTCCCTCTTTTTTGGCATTACACTCTTCATCTCTACCAAACTTTCAAAACTTAGAAGTTACCTTGCCGGATTAAAAGTTGATTCAAAAACTTCTAGCCGGACTAAAAACCCTACTGAGATATTCTCTAGCTTCAATTGCCAGAAAAAATACTCAAGGATTTGTGTGGTCGCTCCTACTCACCTCTGGAAAATGGAGGATAATGCACCAAGCAAGAAGAAATCTCAGTATCAAAAGGTAACCATTGTTGAATCTACTCACATTGTTTGAAAGGGGAGAAAGTTTGATTCCATAGATGAATTTTCTAAGTGGGTGCAAGCTAACCGTGTTACGAAGATATGAAAAATCTAGAAAATTTGAATGTGAAATTTCTTGAGGTTGATATGAAGGAAGCATTCACGGGTGATATAGGGAATTTGAAGGATATTGAAAACTATAATCTTAGGTTGCTGTGTGGGACATGCTTCATGTGTATTCTTATATTCCGTGTCCCAGTTTTGTTTGAATTGAAGCGATTGATGAGAAGGAGGCTGAAGGTTTAGAGTTGATCAGATCCACTGATCAGATGAAATTTGTTCCTTTTAATGCTATGGCTGCTCAAAGGAATGAAGAACTCAGGGCTTTAGAGCCCCATGTAATTGTCATGTCTGATAGTGAAGAGGAAGATGAAGCTGGGTATGTTCCAACATACAAGCTGGAAGATGTGCATGAGAACCCTATGGAGGTTGATGATCCAAAACTGGGTTCTAGTAGTAATAATATAGGAAAGCAAGACTATCCGATGGATGATGTTTATTTTGGGTCTGCGTATGATGATTTGGAGGTATCTGAGGTTGAGATGAGAGGGGAAGATGACCCCATAATGGAAGCTGTTCAGACAGAGGAGTTGGAGATTGATCAAGACCATGTTCCAACACATAGATCTGATGGGTCTGGCTATGTTGGAACACATGCTACTGGAGAAACTGAGCAGCAGCAGTAGGAAGAGTATGTTCCAACACAAGAACCTATTATGACCTACTCCAGTGATGAAGACTTGGATGAGTTCATCCAGGCCAGGCGTAGAAAGGCAAAGAGGAAGGAACCAAAAGCAGAGTTCTCTCAGCCAGCCAAGAGAAGCAAGAAGATCAGACTCTCTCCCAATAAGAAGAAACCCTCATTGCCACATCCATCAGTAAATGATGTTGTCTCTACAATATTTTGGGATAATGATTGTGAGGAGATGTGGGAGATTTTTTCTCAGAGGAAGATAATACCTGAGATAGTAATTGATATAGATGCTTATAAGCCTAGTGGTTTTTCTGATTTTGTTGAATTACTTAGGATTGAGAATGTTGTTACCGTGTATGATGAGTATAACAAGCAGTTGGTCTGTGAGTTTTATTCCAATTTGATGGCTGGGAATTTAGAGGATAATTCTTCCTGGTGTGATAAAGTATATGTCTGGGGGAATATTGTCAATGTTTTTGCTGACAGGATCAATGAACTGCTGGGATTGAAAACCCCTGAATTTGATGGTGTATTTTTGGATGAGTTATAGATTTCTGATGATGATATTTTGTCTATGATTTCTGGTGGTGCTAAGACAATTTTTCCAGCAACTGGATATTCTCGGGCTTCATGCCTCTCTTCCAGATTCTTTGGATTGTACCAGATTGCACTAAATTGATGTATGTCATCCACCAACACTACAACTCTCACTCGGGAAATGGTTAAAATGTTTTACTCTGTTGGAACACATAAGTCTATTAATCTGGGCTTGCTCATTTAGCAAAGTGTTGTGAAGCAGGTAATCTCTCCCAAGGCAAAACATGCCTTAGTTTATCTTGGACTCATTACTGTATTGGCCAAGAATGCAAAAGTAAGGGGGTTTCTTGAAGATGAGCTGGTTAAGGTTGAACCCCTCAAGCCTATTAAGAATACCTTTGAGATGAGACAGGTTCATGATTTTTCATGGAATCCTAAAAGTGCAGCTTCTACTTCTGCCAAATATGAGAAACAAGCCAAGTTGATGGCTCTGGATGCAAGGCTGAGAGCTATTACTATTCACATTGCTGCATTGGAAGCTGAGAAGGCTAAGATTGAGGCGGAGAAGGCACAACTGGAAGCACAAGCTGCTACTCCTGATCATAATCGATTTCTTAAGGGCTATGTTCCAACATAGTCAGTTGTAAAATTCACGGGGAGAATTTTGTTTTTGTTTTGCTGGATTTTCATTTTTTCATGACTTTGGCATATTCATGGCCCCAGGGGAAGAATATTTTGGATATTATTTTTGTGGTGATGTAATCTGAATTGTTGTGTGGATTTCTGGATTTCTGGTTTTCTTATAAATTCAGAGTTGGCGTATGTTCCAACATAGGGGATTTATGGTATTCTTATGTTTGTGAAAGTTAGAAGTTTCTCTTATGTTTCTTTGTTTCAAAATAGTTGGGTCCACAAAATGCCAAACGTGAAGATTGTAAAGTCACTTGGAGATGATTATTGTATTGGCATTTGTGAACCAATGTTGAAGAGTTTCCATGTTGGAACATACAAAATGTTGAAGGAGAAAACGTTCCAAGTTGGAACATACGGAAAGAATCATGATTTGATTGGAGATAGAATATTGTGTGTTATTGATTTATGGAAATAAGGAGATTATGTAATATTTGATACAGATGTATTGAAGCATAATGAATTTATGGAAAATCTCTACAATCGTGGAATTGGATTTATGGAATATTATGGGATATTGAATTAAGGAAAATCCCTTTATTTATGGGATTTAGATATGCTTCGAGAAGCAGATAAGAAATAGGAATATTGTGGAGATAATTATGAAGTATTCTGATCTGCTCAAGGGACTATATAATGATGGATATCACAGATGCAACTCCAGTGATTTTAATTGAGAAAATTTGAACATCAAATTTACATATATCCGAGAGCTTTGCTAGAGCCAGTTTTCATATGTTTTAACATACGTGACATGTTGATCAAACTCATAATCGTACACCTTAATTCCTCGGGAGGAGGAGATTCAGTGTCGATGAGTTTTGAGGTCAGAGGGAGTCTGATCAAGGCGGATCAATAGCAATGGGAGTTTGCAGAATTCACACGTTTATAATTAGAAAATAAGTATAATTGTATGGTGTACTTTGTACTGTATTCTTCTGATAAGTGGTTTCATTCTGAACTGGACCATGCCCCATAGATATAGGTGGATTTCACCGAACTGCATAACCAAGTTATGTGTCTCATGTGCTATTTACTTTATATACTTGGTTAGATAGTATATGTTGGAACACGGCCTTAATAATTAAGTCATAAAGGTAAAACCAAAATTTCAATACTTTTGAGAGACATGGTCGAATATACTAATATCAACCCATTGTCTAATAGTTCCCATGATTTTTCTCTTTAACTTAAAC
>JAULKK010325351.1:0-11174 GCA_032355705.1 Rubia peregrina | reverse complement strand
TAGATAATCCAACTATACCTGGAAATTTCATATCTAGAGCTTCTAGGTTAATAACAATTGCAGAAATGGAAAATCTTTGATTGATTCGATTCCGCAACTAGTAAAATTTAAAGAAGAAATGAAGGTACAACTATATAGGTCAAAGGGTTCAGAGGTTCTATAAAGCCAAGACTTTGTGGCTTTGCGTTCTAATTTCATAAATTTCGGCGGAGTTGTCTTTTACAGGGTGGAAAAAATATATACATGATCCAGAGTACAATATGCAAATATAAGATAAACATAATGGGATTCTCACTATAAATCAAAAGAAAGGAGGCAGTTGGATCACATCATACCGATTCAAGGAAGAAAATTGGACCACCGTCGCTGGAATCCACACCCTCTTCAACGATAGCGTCACCCTCCCCCCCCTCCTCATTGCCAACGATCTCCCTCCCACCATGCCTTGTTCCCATCCCGTCGCCTCCCGCCAGCTCTTGAACATTCCCTTCCCCTGTCGCTGCTCCAACGGCAACAGAATTTTTGACAAGGTCTCTATCTACACCATCGTCCCTGACGACGACCTCTTCCACATCGCCAACAATGTCTTCGGCACTCTCACGGGGTACGAAGAGATCCAAAGGGTGAATAATAGAGAGAAGAATGAATTGAAATCGAAAGAGAAGGGGGAAATAATAAAAGATATAAATATGATTTGTAAGTTCGGCAACGTATATACAGTTGTAGCTATAGGATTAGATAATTGAGTGGTCCACATTTGTTCTCACATAAGTGGGTGTTCTCACCTAAGATGAGTGTTCTTATATATATATATATATGTGTGTGTGTGTGTGTGTGTGTGTGAAGGGTTCAATTCACACCCTTATTTTTACACCAAATCCTAACCATCTTTCGTGTGTAAAAAATTTTACGTGTCTTTTTCTGGTCCAATACATGTCTTTTTTGCGGTGGGCTCCCACTTTATATTTGTCAATATTTTTTTCATTATTTCTTTTGGTTGTATAGTTTGACCTAGGGGTAGGCAAAAAAATCGAAATCAAAAACTGAATCGAAAACTGAATAATCCAAATTCGAATAATCTGAACCAAATTTAAAATACGTTAACCGAATTGAGTAAACCAATTATTGAATATGGTTTTTGGTTTGGTTTTGTATAATGAAACTCAATTCGAAAACCGACCCGAATATCGAATTGCGACTAAAAATTAAATAAATTAAATATATATATATATTAATAATATCATTTTAAAACTATAAAATTGTTATGGTTGAATTTGTATTGTAGTTGTTAGGTTTCTATTTTAAACACTTGAGTTTGATTATGTAGAAATTAAATTTAGAATTTTAAATTATTTTATATATTTTTAGTATTTTTAAATAATTTTTCCATGAATTTGGTTTATTCGGTTTGAAACCAAATTCAAACCAAAACCGAATTTTGAATATTTTTTGGATAATTCAGTTTTTGTGGTAATTCAGATCGGTTTCAGTTTTGAATTTTTTAGAGGCAAAACCAAATAACCCAAGCCAAATACACTAAAATTCGATTAAATTGACCTGACGCCCACCCCTAGTTTTACCTTCGTGTCAAACATTTGCGTATCTTTTTCTAGACACTCTTCCATTCTATATATTAATATTTTGGGAGATGTATAAATATAACCATATATAACTTCAATAAGTACGCATATAACCCTGAGATAATTTTTAGTGCAAAAATAACCCTAACTATTTCACATAAGTGCAAATATAACCCTAAAGACTATATTCCAGCATTGACTAGCCATTTCCGACCCTTGATCGACTATAAATGATTAAAATCCCCTTTGGACCAAATACAAAATTTTAAAAAAACAAAAACACCTTTCGCCCTTTCACCATTGCGTCTCCACCACCTTTACCACCGCACCTTCGCTACTGCTCCACCCCTACGCTCCATATTATTTTCAAAATAAGCTCATATTCAACAAGTACAATACACACACTCATATTCAATCTAACAATGAATAAGTAAATATTGTGAAAGAGCATTCTCGACAATTGATCAAAATTTTAGTCACAAATGCCACAAAACTAAAAATCATCACCATTAGATGGGAAAAATCGCTTCAGCGCTTGATTCCCAGTAACTGTGAGGCCCACCACCACTCCGTCGATAGTTCCCTCCATCGCACCCGACCTCGACCCTGTTGATGACTTGTACAGCTCGCCGGTCCTTTTCCCCGCCACCACGTTGTTGATGACATCATTCGTGCCTCTTACAGCCACTATCCCGCTCTTCAACCCAGCATACATCAGCCCCAAAATTCCCATTTGGTTCCCAATATGCCGACCCGAGTGACTCAATGCATTCAAAATTCGATTAACCTTTAGCTTCAAGGAATCCCCCGCCTCCGTTGCCTTCACCTGCTTCGATCTTGGACTCATAATGGCTTGGCAGCTGGACAGAGATGGGAGATGGAAAAGAAATGAAGGGGCTGGGAAAGTAAAGAAAAGAGAAAAAAATAAAGAAAAAGAATAATAGGATTATTATTCGGAGATCAAAGATCCGGAGAAACACGGGCTTGACAGCAAGTACAAACGGGTGAAAGAAAAATGGCTGAAGAAGAGGAGGGGAGAATAATGGGTTAGGGGTATATAGTCAATTCACTTTCTTTTTTGGAAGGGTAAAATAGTCTTTTCAATCAAATCCAACCCCAAACTACCAAAAAATTATGTTTACACATACACTAGTTATCTAGGGTAATCTTTGCACTTTAAATTATCATAGAGTTATATTTTCACTTATGTGAAATATGTAGGGTTATATATGCACTTTTCGGATGCACTTTCACTAACATTTTTACTATATCTTCTTGTCAGTTTTATATTTGTGTCGAACATACTACATGTCGTATTCGGACGCATTTTCACTTTGTTAGTATTGTTTTCATTATTTCTTTTGGTTATAACTTCTTTTCCAGTTTTACTCTGCTATCGTAATATTATTAAATACGGTTTGATTCCATAATATTTTAACCTTTTTACTAGAGGATATCAGTGTATATACTTGTTGATTATACCGATCAAACGCCTATTGCAATTATTTTGCTATTATTTCTTCATTTTGTATCTACCTATATTTTGAAGTTTCAGTTAATTTCACAAGGCTAATTAAATCACTTAACTACTCATGTTTTAGATATTGTGTCTTTTTATAGGGTGCATTGTCACTTGCATATGGTCAATCTTTTGTGTGATTGTATCTTTTTTCCTTTTTCCTTTGTTATTATATTGGCATAATTTTATTTTACAATTCTTATACTCTATACCGAGTATACCATGCACATCGTATCCTCACAAATAAATTAAAATAAATATCATCTTCACATAATGTATGCCATTATTTTAAGAATGTAGTTAATTAGGTTTGATAAAACTGTACATGTAATACCTTTAGGTATACAATACTTACCATACTCATGATACTGTATAATTTACGTTTAACACAGTTTGATTCCATATTTTTTAACTAGAATTTTTTTATGTCGCACTACAAAAAAAATTATAGTAGTGATGCATATTTTGTGACAAATAAGGAAACATCAAAATATTTTTTCCACCTTCAGGTGTCACTAAATATTAATGACATGTGCACATGTCGCTAAACTGAATTACTAAATCAATCCATGTCACACAAAAAATAACGATACTTTAACGCATCACAATATTTTAGTGACACGCTGAATAAAATCACTTCACAAGGCGTTACTAATAATTTTAGTGACGTCTTTGAGTGTCACGAATGTTCCAAAAAAGTATCACAGCTGAAAGTTTTTTGTAGTGTTTGGAATTGAGTATGTTGGGGGTGATGGACCAATTAGTTTTTGACATGTGGTAAGTGAGTGAATAAAAAAATAGAAAATACATAAAACTAGCTTTTGACCCCTATCACTTACCACGTGTCAAAATTTAATTGGTCTATCATCCCAACATACTCAATTCCCCAATACAAAATTTTATGTTTATCCTTGTTTATGGGAAGGCGATAGTGTATACTACATTATACTGCTCTAACATCTGCATGTTGCAAATACTTTCCATTATTTCTTCATTTTAATCTACCCATATCATGAAGTTTTGATTATTTTCACAAGGCTCATTAAACCACTCAACCACATTCATGTTGCAGATGCTATGCATCTTTCTTCGACCATGCTCTAACTTGCATATTGTCAATAGCTTTTCATTATATCTTGTGGTCGTATCTTCTTCTTACTTTTACTTTTCTAATTCATTGTGTAATTTTATTGTATACGATTTCATACTTTTTTACCGACAAAGTTTTGTGCAAGACTGATAATGTTCTTATTAACCTGTGAACAACAGTCCAATAGGTGGATGCGATTGGGCTTATTAGGCCCAATTGGGTTTAATACGTTAGCTAGTCAAAGCTAGCGGCAATCATGCATGAAATCATGTATGTCGTTAGTGTTTCAGTTATACAAAATGATTATAATGATCTAAGCATATAAATACTGAGGTACGTTATTTTAGATTGATACATTCACAATTATCTTCCAAGATTAATACTAATATAGTCATCGGAGAGTTTTCCCCTGGGACATCCCGGGACTTGTTTCTTGCGGATTATAGCCATGGACTTGGAGGAGCAACTTGATCGGATTCCAGACGTATCAATTGGCGCCTGGTGGGACCGATTAAGTCATATTTAAGTTTCTTAGTTTATGTCTACCTCTACGACTACTCGAAAAAGTGAGAGGTTGAGAAACAAGGTAGCAGGCACGGGAGATGAAGTGCAATCCCTGTACAGGAGAAAGAGCAAGATGGTTAATGCTCCAGCATTGCAGAGTGTTGGGGCTGAGCCTATGCCAGTCTCGACAGGACCTAGTTTAGCACCTTTTGAAGGTTCTCGAGCAGAGGTAGGTTGTACCACGAGATAGCCGGTAACTCAAGATAGCCGGAGATAAGTATGAAACTTGGTGTGGGAGTTGGAAACACGGGCCCTTTGCGAAATCTTCCACTTACCTTGTGTGATGAGAGAGATGGTCACTTCACAGAAGTCTCGGGCGATTCATACATCGAAGCCTACAAACAGGTTGTTTAAGAAAATCAAAGTATAGGTGAAGGAGTAGAAGTTGGATCACAGTCGAATTTGGCACATGTGGCGCAAATGTTGGCAACTGCAGGATACCAAGTCACTCCTCCCTCGACGCCTTCATGGTAGTCGAGAGGAGTGATACCTTTGATGTCACTGGGAAATGCCTATGAGGCCAGTATCCCAACCCATGTTGGGAATTCCTTATCCTAGACATATAGGGGAGATGTTCCAACCGCGGCCACAACCGTCATTTACAGATAACACTCAAGGAATGATTTCGATGCATGTGGTCTCGATGGCACTTTTCCCGATTTGGATGTTGGGTATGTGATGGTTTCATCTATGGGGATCCATATTAAAACATGTGATTTTAGTGAAAATAAAGATTCTGAAAAAACCATCACAATTTTGGTTAAAACATCAAGTGCTGGAAATGAAATATCAAGTTTGGTAGTAAACATCCGTGTTGCTCGGAGATGAGGAAAAAAATTGATCCGTAAATTTCTCCAACCCGGATTCTTGACCCGTGATATTCTTATGAAACAGAATCATTAATTCCTCAATTATTTATACCCAGCACCCCACAAAAGTGGTATTTGCACTCAGATCCATCATTCCTCTCCCAAACTTTCTTAAATTATATTTCGAACCTCATCTTTAATTAAACTTCACAATATTGCATATTAATCCTTGGTTTCGATGTGAGACGGTCTCGCACAAGACTTTGTCTTTTCTAAAAAGTGTCCATGGGCACTTGTTAACATTAATAGATTCTATAGATAGCTGTATTAATAGGTGGTGGTCGGGTAGAGGCAGGCAATGGTGGAGAGGATGGGCTTGTATTTTTTCATTTTATTTTACTTGCACCTTCTTCGCATAATTCCCCGACGAAGTAGTCAATGTTCATTCATTTTCTTTAGTTCTTCATGATATAACCTAGTATCTAGAGTCTGCTCTGTTTGCGGTTGAAATAGATTTGTGTGTTACTTGTGTTTTACTGTGGTAGATTGGAGGAGGTTAAGTTAGATTTACTTGATATTTTTGGTCTCTGAGAAGGCTCAACCTTCTTGTTTTTTTAAGTTCAACCTCATGTGGGGCCCACAGACAATAAGGGTAATTTTGTCAACTCAATTTCATATTTAGCACAAAGGGTATTTTTGGTTAATTTACATACGGTCGACGTCATAAATTGAAAGTCAATGCGGAAAATGAGGTGTGAGGGTTATATTGACACTTACATAAACTATTTAGGGTTGTTTTTCACTAAAAATTATCAGAGGGTTATATTGGCAGTTACTCAATTAGGTAGGATTATATTGGTATATATCTCTTTGTATTTAATCTAAGTGGTATTAGTCATTATTGTTCCATAAATATTTCCATTGCTACACAACTATCTATGGAATCTATTATTGTTAACAAGTGCACATGGGCACTCATTAGAAAAATTAAACAAAAAAGGGATGAGTACACATTCGTTGAATACGTTATCAATATTTTTTTAAAAAAAATTTAATCCAATTCCTAGATTATATTTTATTTATTAAAATATTCTACATTACCGAGGACTATTGAATTTAAAATAAAGGATGCATTCTCTATTTTGTATTTTTCACAAGATTTTTCTAAACTTCCAAGTTATAAAAATTTAAATAAATATATAAAAATTAGAGAGCACATCTATATATCTATATATATTTAAAATAACATTCTGACGTGTAAAAAATTATAGAATTTTAAAAATAAAAAGAAAGGAAAGGTGTATGCAAAATTTTATTAAATTATTATTAATTCTTAAAATATTTTTATTGAATTTAAAATATTTGTATACATTGAATTCAAAAAATAAATGCAGAATTTAAATAATTTATATTTAAATAAATTTATATAAATTACAGTTGTATGCAAAGAAAGAACGTATTCAATGATTGCATTTTATGTTTTCATTTTTCATTTTATTTATCTCATTTATTTTTCTCATTTAATGAAGACGCATTTTTATTTTTATTTTGACGCTTCCTAATGATATACACATTCACGAAATTGAAACAACAGAAAAATTCTCCATTTTAAAAAATAATTACAATGATGATCATCCCTATTTGCATCCATGGAGTATTACTGTAGCCCAGATCAAGAATTTTTTGATTAAAATGTTTTTGAGGATTTTCAAAGGCGTTACTGTATTGTAGCTCATGAAATCTCAAAAACTCTCCAAATTACCCCTAGAAAGACCTCTGCCGCATCATCTTCCCAAAGTACCTCTTCCCGGTTTTCATCCTGAGAGAAAACTCTTGGAACTTAGATTGTATTTAAAGTTTCGCATATACAAAATTTGCAAATGATGATGATAATAATAGACATGACAGCCCTTGTGTAGCCTAGGAAATTAGCACAAGCATGAGTAATCTGCCCCTTCAAAGATATACTCCGATTTGCTGTACCTTCATGAAGAATGGGAACAATGCATTGTAAACCTCGACATCAAAGCGAGCAGCATAACGCTCGTTTCTTAAATCCCTGTGTAGCCCACAAACGCCAACATACATTAAAGCCTCGCGCATCAATCAGAGAGAAGAATGGTGAGGATTTTTCCTCGCCGTTGCAAAGCTCACAAGTTTGGAGATTTCTCTCGAGGTCGCAGGTGTATAGATATTAAATTTAGGGCCGAAAATAATGTTATGACCCGGTTTTGCTCTATTCAGTTGATCCGTGGATTTTCCTTGTATTACTCAAAATTGCACTCAAGTTTGGTGAGACGGTCTCAAAGGAGACTTTCTCCAATTTAAGACCTTATTTCTATGACTATAGCCAGCATAGATCCAACACAGGAAGTAAGAAAAGTCGAAAATACATGTGGATCTCAGACGAGAACTGAGCTTACTTCCAGGGGCGGATCTACATGGGGACTGGAGAGGACTCCAGCCCCCGCCAAGGCGAAAATTACGGAGAATTTTGGTAGTAAATTTTTTTAAAAAAAATTGAGAATTTTCTTTACAGATAGATCAACCCCTCCAGATATCTATCATGGCTCCGCCCCTGCTTACTTACCCTGCTGCCTGCACTGCCTCCCTTAGGGAACAGGAAGGTCATCACAAATTTGAACATATTCATAGAGTCAAAACAAAAAGTCACATATTTACAGACCAAAGTTGGTATTCAGAATCACATATGCCAACACAAAATACTTAAGACATTATCCAGAATCATTCACAGTTTGAACAGACTCGATATGGAATACACACTAGGCTAACATGAGGATTTAGTTGATGGCACCAAGATATATTGCGTTAGTGGCCAGCCACTTTCTGTTATCAACTTGAAACCTGCAGCTTTTTTAATCGGGCAGAATATCAAAATGCATAACAAACTCAGGTATATTTCTACTTGCTACAGAATAAATGGAAGAAATAAAGGAAACAGCTACTGCAAACATGGTTTGAAGAACTACCCTGCATCCAAAACCTTCACAGAAAACTAAATCATCCTTACCTCTCCAGGTAGCTAAAATTGTGTCCATTTGTATGACCAGACACCAAATAGGTTAATCTCTGCTTCTTTGCATAGTATAGACTATCTTAAATTTAAGTCTGACTGAAATCGAAACTTCTTCAGAAACTAGATACAAACTATTGTTTGATATTGTAACTTAATATCTGCCTATAGCCAGTTGATGTGGAGGCAGAATTTAGACGTTAATCAAACACAACCGTGTTATCTACTACTCTTCATCTTTCATAAACACAGAGAGCAAATTATGTTACATGTTGCATCAAAATACATATGTAAGTCGAAATGTTACCTTTACAGCAGCAGAGTACCATCCAGCAAGTTTGCTTCAATCTACGTCCGCACTCTCTCTTGCGCTTATGCAACATCTCTTAGGAATGTTTTCTGTGCTGTGGCGTTCTCCAATTTCCAGTAATTCTTTCCTGCTTCTTTTTCTGACTTCTGAGACTCGATAGCAGGCAGATTCTTCAAGATATTGATTGGGGGACTTACTAATGCATTGGAGTTCCACCACCCCTAGATTCTCAGTCTTCTCCTTGACTTCTTTTTCTAACAAATCCAACTCAAGGCTATCTAAAATAATCTCTTTGGCATCAAGATCACTTTCCCACTTCTCAAACTTTTTCTGCTTAGAAACTATATCTTTTTCGATCCTCTGCAGATGCCACTCTTTATCATACAGGCCATTTTTCTTTTTGTTCAGAATCAAGATAAGGCTATTGACCTCATCTTCTGTCCTCTTAAACTCTCGGTCTCGGGAACAAAGGTTCTCCTCCAACATCTTTTGTTTCGAAGAGAGGAAATGAATCTCATCTTCCCATAGCTGCAACTTTTCCTCTCTCAATACGAGCCTCTCTCGAACACTTTCCAAAACACCATCCCTCATATTAAGGTCATCCTCCTTTGTCTTCAATATGTTCTCTTTTTCTAGAAGATCATCCTCCCATTTAAGCAACTTTTTCTCCTTTAATACGAGCTCCACTTGCCTAGTTTCCAACATATCTTCCTTTGCTTTCATCTCATTCTTTCTGTTCTCCAAAACCTTTTCCGTACAACCAATCCCCTTTTCCCAACTCCCCAGTTTTTCCTCCCTCCGATCAAGATCATTTGCCCTAATCTCTATGACTTTCCTTTCTTCAAGAAGATCATCCTCCCCTTCACACAACTTTTTCTCCTTCAAAACGAGCTCAACTTGCCTAGTTTCCAACATAGCTTCCTCTGTGTCCATGTCATTCTTTCTGCTCTCCAGAATCTTGTTCTTATGATCAATCCCGCTCTCCCGGCTCCCCAATTGTTCTTCCCTCTGATCAATATCCTTTCTCCTGATCTCCATGACTTTCTCTTTTCCAAGAAGCGCACCTTCCCATTTCGGCAACCTTTCCTCCTTTGCCACGACCTCGTTCTGTCTATTTTCCAAAATAACTTCCTTCAAACAGAGCTCGTGTTCCTTAGAATCTACCCCATTTTCTCTGCTCCCTAATTTTGCCCCCCTAATATCCAGGATTCTCTCCTTTTCAACAAGATCACTTTCCCACTTCTCCAAACACTTCCCAGCCGCATAAACCTCCTTCTTCCTCCTCTCCAAATCCTCCTCCAGAGAATGCACCTCCCTCTCCTTCGTTTCCAACAGCGTCACCAACTCACCGAAAAAACCCGCCATCATTTTCTCTCTCCCGTTAACATCATCCACCGTTTGATTAACCTTGCTCAAAAGCCCGTTCAACCGCCTCTCTTTCTCCTCCAGTTTCTTCACTCCCCGAGCCAGCCTGTTTCTCCTCGAGTCGAAGCCCTCCAGATTTCGGGCCAGGGAGTCTGCAACTAACTTCAGCTTCTCCTCTCTGCCTTGCAGCTCTTTGAAACAATCCAACAAACAGGTGTTGGCGCAATTCACCTGGCCCCCCAAATCCTGGCAGTGCAACATCATCAACCCCATAACACTGAACAGGCTCTCTTTCTTCTCTTCACATAACTGCACAGCCTCGGATAACTTCTCCAGAAATCCCATGTTGCACAGAAATTACAAATGAATATATCTATTGAGAAGAAGTACAGAACGGGGTTCTGCAACTTCTCTAGGGTTCAGTTACTTCCTTCGCTTAACAAGAGGCAGCAGAAACCGCTGCCAAAGTTTGAGTTCCGAAATTTAGGGATTAGTGGTGAGTGCAGATCAGCAGAAAATCTTTAGCGTGATAATAATTAGGGGATAAGTAACTAAATTGAAACAGAAAGGTGATGAAGGTTCTTGGTGGTGCGAAGGAGTAAATAGCTTACGATTTACTTTTTGCTTTGTTCGTATTGTTTTTGTCCAATAGTTAAACATAGATGGTTGGTTTCAGTCAAAATAAAAGCAAAAAGTTGATGAAAGTGATATTTGGGGGTGAGTTTTGAATGATTTTCAAGAACCATAAATGGTTTGTTTTTTTAGTTTGGTGTGGCCCGATGTCAACGAGGACTACTTTTCTTATAGAGCGAAGTGTATATATAACCTCCAGTTCTTTGATATGTGCAAATATAACCCCGAGTTTTCTGAAAGTGCGTTTATACCCAAACTCTCATCTGAAAT
>JAULKK010325340.1:0-11174 GCA_032355705.1 Rubia peregrina | reverse complement strand
TTGAAAACCAACGGTTCTTTCCTCCTCATAGTGCCTATCCCTCAACATATAGCAAGACTCGGTAGGATGGTGGGAATGAAAAATCCTACAAAACCTTGCTTATTGAGCCTCTCTTCTCATTATGAGTTCAACGTGAGATGTTCTTTTTTTCTTCAAAAAGTCGGAATGATATTACAACGGTTCTTGATAAAAATTCACCAAGAATTCAAGCAGTACCTACTCCGAACAAAAATAGCCAAAAATAAAAAGGCAAATAAAAAACTAGCCAATATTCAACCAAGTATGCCCAAACACTTAAAAAATAAATGCTTCTTCTCCGGCAGCAGATCCAAAATTTAGGAGGTCATCCAAAGAGAAGATAGTGGCAAGTCAGGGTCGTCCACAGAGAAGATAGTGGCAAGTCAGGGTCGTCCACAGAGAAGAAGGATTTTCCTAAGCATCTACACATATAAGGGTGGATATAAGTCTAGATGTATATGCATAGATACATAAAAGCAAGTAAAGAGGGGCTTTTGGGTTGGGTTTTTCCTAAGTTATGAATTTAAAAGACAAGACAACTAGAAAGGTTAAGTAACTATGCTAAGCATGCAAAAAACTAAGAAAAGGGGGTAAACACTACAAATGACAAAGCCTTGGGGGCAATGGATTTCAGCTTCCGAACCTCTTATCTATCATTGAATCCACGGCCTATTCACTACTTTCACTACTTGTTGTGAAGATAAATCTTCTATCCTTCTTTGATAGTTCTTTACAAGAGTGAATTCGACATCTCTCGCTAAATCTCACTAATGACCCCTTTAGTCGATCAACGCCTAATAGTATCCCATTAATGACATTAAGTACAAAGAATCAACAAGCTTGGTAACACTTATAAACACTACACCGTGTCTAAGCATTAGACCAATTCATGCATTTACAAAAGATTAGTCAAGAACGTTCAACGTTCATAAACTTCTCCTATTTTCTACACAAAACTAACATGATAAAGAATTCAACATTATCACATTAATCTATCATTCATAAAATCATCAACCATATTAGAAACTCAAATTCATGCCTTTGGATTTCATATCAAAATAAAGGAGAATTAGCTATTTTCTTCAAACCCTAACAAGTAGTCATACAATCATTTCATATACTCAACCTTTCAACATCATTAATGCATTCAACAACTAAATTCAAAGCATAATAAATACACAATAGGGAAAACATTAAATAGATAGAAATGATTCTCTAGACATCGATAAGGAAGCTTCAATCCGTTGCTCCCAAGGAGATTACTAGTCTAGATAATGAAAAAACATAACTAATCTACAAAAACTAAGAAAAGAAGAAGAAGAAAACTAGGGTTTCAAACCTAGAAAATTGCAGGAAGAAAAGGGTTTTGAAGAGAGAGGATAGGGTTTTGAATTTATAGTACAAAAAGAAGGAAAGATTTCTAGCCACCCGTCTGTCGCGACACGCAACGAGACCATCGCGAGTCGCGATGGAGCCCAGATTCAGCATCTTGATTTGTTTCAAGTCCTCCTCTTCACATCCTTTTTTTAATCCCTCTTGTCTTCAAAGCTCAAAAAAGGTCTTCAACTCTTCAAAGATCGTCTTCGAAGTCTTCCAACATTTTCCTTGTCACACAAAATCCCCTAGAAAAGTAATAAAAGCGTAAAGTCGCTCTAAACTCATCTTAGAGAATTTCAAGGCAAAATGCCACGTTTAGAGCACAAAATTGTACAAAAGTGAATCCAAAAAGTCTCAAAATAACTGTATAAAATGGACACATAAATTGACTTCCAATTTTCTTTCCAAAGACGGTTAGGCAAAATTCAAGTAAAAGTTATTTAAACTACGGACCTATGGTTAATCCATTCTTTCGATTCAAATCCAATTGGTAGATTCTGTTTCATTAGGATGTTTCTAGATGACTAGAGTAATTAGTTGGCTATAATGGCATTCACACTGTTTATTCGGTATCCTTCGGGTTTGGGGTAGAGACAACTCTATGCATAGAAAATGACTCCTATATACTTACAGGAAAATGTTGCAAAAGCGACTACGTTAAGGTTCCCAATTTAGTGAAAGGATCGAGAACAAACAAAATGGAGTTGGGTCGGATATTTAGTTGAGGAGTTGTATTTTTCTTCTTAATTTATTGTCTCAGTGTTGATCAGAAGTGTGGATGGATCGATTTTTATGCGTTTAATCTGATACTTTCAACTATGACTGGATTGACACTGTCTTGAGTCGATGGATTTAGTCTGGTGGGATCAGGTTGAGGTCGCTAGACAGTTCCATAGTGGAGATCACTTATATTTTATGTACCATTGTTACTGCTAAGAAAGAAATGGATTAGAATTTTAGTATTTAGTTAGTGCTTTTGTGTAAATGAATCATCCCAGTAAAAATCCAAGAGACCCAGTAAAAAACGTTCATCATGTTTAATTCAAAAATCACATTAAACCCCCCTAATTTGGAATTTAGAAAACAGACTAATTCTTGCTCAAGCGAGATATTATCTGCAACCCCCCTCTCTGAACAGATGCTTATTGTTCAGGGGATATAAGATGAGAGGTTACAGCTTTTAACTTTTCATTTAAAATATTTTAAAATATTTTGTTTGGTAAATTACAGTTAATTGGTCTAAAATTATTAAATGAAGTAACCATAATTTTTTTAGAAACCAGAGTTACAAAACCAGAAGCAATTACTCCGAAAGAAAAAGTACGATGTATAAGTTCATTCATTGCTTCATGCAAATAAGTTTTGATAGATTTATTTTTTAATAAAAAATATACTAGTGTACTAAATCATCAAACCAATGTGGATACTCAAAGTCCATTTTAAAGACAATATCTTCAAATTCTTCTATTGCAACCGGTCTTCACAATTTAGAGATCGCGTTTTCTGTTGAATAAGATAAGGTATATGGTTAAGTTTATAGCTTTCATTAAACCATATATGTTAGTCCATTCTGAAGTGAGAAGATTTGAAAATAATTGCACTCCTTCCTAACTAATATCTTGTTGGCTAATGTAAACAATCACCAGGTACATTTCAAGTAAAGGAAACACACTAATTAATATATATGCTTAGACTTTACAGGATTATGAAAATTTTAAAATTGAATTTATTCCTTAAGCCATTTAATTTGAGACATATGTTTCTAGAATATTTTCCTTCGTGACATTGTTCAAGTGAGTTCAGTCGAGACCTTATTACCAAGCACACTTTCGTTCCATATTTTTAAAAAATATTTAAGTTCCTTTAACTTTAGAGGAACTTCATGCATACCGAAACTATCAATATTTTAATTTCATGCATATGATACAACCATTGAAAACTCATGGTGAGACAACTAATAATGGTGAAATTTAAATAATTTGGGACAATGGAGAATTTCATCAGTTCCATTTAAAATTAAAGGTGAATGATCTAATTGATCTTTAATAAATGTTTAGAACTAGATAGGAACTCTATCATGTACAATGAGGAAGCGAAACCCCAATCTAGCCTTTTTGACACCCTCATTTACCTCTCATGAATAAAAAACACCAAATATAAAGAGAGTAATTAAATTAACTAAGTGGAAACATTCATTAAAGTCAAATAAATGATTAGGGTTTGGTGCAAAAGGGCCCAAATACTCATTTACATATTCTATCACATTGAAATCACCTATAAATATCATTGAATCAGAGTAGTAAGGATGCCAATAATTTTGATTTCATTACCTATTTTTTGAGATTACCAAACTTAGATAAAAGTAGTAACCTATGATGTATGCAATGTTGGCTGTTCAACATTTTATCAAAGCAACAAAGAATGCAAACAAACAATGTCCAGTTTCATATAATCATCCCAATAAAATCCATTTTTAACAATTTGGACTAGACTAAATTTTCTATATCCAAGAAGAAAATCTATCAATACAATCATAAGAAACATTGGGTGAATTAGAGTAAAAATAACAATGTCTCCAACTCTAATTTTATGTGGTATCCCTAGCACATCTAACATTCTATGTGCATAGTAATATCCCTAATACCTCTAATATTCCATGCACATATATTAACATCAATCATAAAATGTTGTTTAGAAGACAAAGACTAAAGGGTTACCATTTTAGAAATGTAAGTATGTATACTCCTTTTTTATTTTTTGTTTCCTTAAACTTAATGAGAGTTTCAAAGCCTCCAGTACATATATCTCTGGATTAGGTGAGTTGATAAATGTTCCTAGTCACATGTATCTTCCATGGTGGATCCCTGCTCTTTGTAAGGATGCAATAGGCAGTTGAAATGTTAGTTCCTCCAAAATATGAAGGAATGAGTTCTCCACACTAGCAGTATACATGAGAAAATAGACAAAATTCTAGAGTACATAACGTCCAAACCTTATACATTTGTTGATACTCCATTTATCATTGTTCTATGTGAGACTCTTACAATGAAACCAATTACGAGTGATCAAATTTGGATGAATTTGATGCATCACAACTCAGTTTATATATGCTATTTGATGGTTCCCATTTTACATGGCTTTTATTCTTTCCCTCCCTTTGAGGAATGAAACTAGCCTGTAGTGAACAAGCTTAATATAAGCAAGGAAGAGAAGATAATGTGGATAAACAAAGATAATAAGAGAGAAGATTCACATATCATTTACCAAATTGGTTGCACATGGAATTTATTCTCAAACAAATATTTATTTTCCATCTTCCACAAAATCCAACATATGATCATCGGTATATTGCACATAATAGGTATTCTTATGGAAGTGACATATTACATATTTCAATAATAAAATAGTCTATGATAAATAATATCAAAATTGATGACCTGGATCTCTAATATCTTATGGAATTTGTTCTGCATTTTAACTGCCATATAGAAAGAGTTGAAATAATGCAACAAGTGATCACAATGATGGCATGAATTGCATTTGGAGTCAGATATAACCCAGTATTTTGAGACTATTATCAAAGGGTAAATAGTTATTGAAGAGTTTCCACATAAATAATTAGATTCTTTTTTTTGCAATGACTGAGTTCTATACCTTATTTAGAGCAACATATTTAATGTTTCTCGTTCTTAAAGAATGGTAATTGATTTTATGCTAAAAGATCCTACCTCATTTGAATTCCATACCATTTGATCCTTATTTGTTGAAAATGAAATACCTGAGCGTATTTCACTGATTGCTTGTGGTGGGAGATGGTTCTGAATTGAGGGAAATAGTACAGGGAGGCTAACCCGAAGGTATTTAACTTGAACATGCGGCATATGTGGTAAATCATTATGTCGGAGGTCGATGAGAGACCCCGATCCCAACAATTTGACATCCAGAAGTTTCAGGTACCTTCTTCGAGGATAACCTATGAGTTATTCTCTGCATCTGTATTTAAATACCTATATCTAGAGTCAAGACCATGCCTCATAGGATCTATAGGATATGGGTTTGTCAAACCCAGTACCATAACAGTTTTTTTTTAAAATTTAAATTTTATCATTTCTAACTTGTTTATAACCCAATTAGCAATAAATTATTGCAATGTTTCATGCCAAGTATTAATAGTAAGAATTTTGATATGACCGATGCTATGCATGCTGCCTAATAATTAGGCTGAACTAAAAAATAATCATCTGGGTGTCTGTAATTAGATAGAGATTAATTAGAGTGTAAGAGTAGATTATTTTTGAAATAAAATTTCTTTTAGAGTAAAGTGCATTCATGCTCCTGAGTTCTTTGTTTGGTGCATATATACACCCCCAGATTTTTGAAAATGCACATATACCCCTCCCAGTTTTTCAAAAGTGCACATATAACCTCCAAAATTTTCAAAAGTGCACAAGGATTGGCTGAGAGAAAGGTGGTACTCAAGTTGTCACAAAGAAGAATTGGAGGGATTTGAACTGGCACGTGCATTTCCTGTAGAAGTTGTAGTAGTCATATAACTTCAGTTTTAATAAAAGAAATGGCCTTGTACTCCGCCTCAGTGCTGGATCGAGAAACAACCTTCTGTTAGCGATAGGACAAACTAAGAAGATTGCCTCCAAAGAAGATAGTGAACTCGTACTGTGAACGACAGTCATCAGGGTCAGACGTTGAACCTGCATCAGAGAAAGCAACAAGGCGAGCATCACATGCCTTTTGAAGAACCAGGCCAGTGGAGATCATGCCCTTGAGATATCTGAGAATGCGCTTGACTGCACTCCAGTGATCCTCTGTAAGGGAATGCATGAACTGACAAACCCGATTGACGGTATAAAAGATTTCCGGCTCAGAGATAGTGACATACTGTAACACACCAACAATGCTCCGATTGAGGGAGGGATTAGAGAGCGATTTTCTAACCGTAACAAGACGAGAACATGGTTCAACTGAAGAACAGATATGGCGAGCTCCGAAAATATAACTCCGCTCTAGAATGTCACAAATGAACTTCTGTTGAGAAAGTTGCAGACTGGAACCAAGCAGAGTAACCTCGATGCCGAGAAAGTAATGAAGATCTCCCAAATCCTTGAGGTTGTATAAAGGTTGTATGAGAACCAGTGATACCAAGATCATCTGCATAAACAAGGATATAGACAACATTGGAGCCAAAGTCCTTGACAAAGAGAGACGGATCACAGATACACGCCTTAAAATTATGGTGAACAAAAGATGCAGTGAGTTTATGAAACCTGGCTCGGGGGGCTTTATTCAAGCCATAGAGAGCCTTACGAAACTGACAGACATGATAGGGTTTGTCTAGAGCAACGAATCCCTGTGGCTGATCCATAAAGACAGTCTCAGTAAGGTCACCGTGGAAAAAAGGCGTTGTTGACGTCCACCTGTTGAAGAGGCCAACCAACGGAAACAACCAAACTTAGTACAAGGCGGATGGTAGTGGGTTTGACTACATGACTGAAAGTGTCAAAGTAGCCAATGCCACCTTCTTGAATAAAACCCTTTGCCACAAGACGTGCTTTGTAACGCTCAATGGAACCATCAAAATTTATCTTAACCCTGTACACCCACTTACAACTAACAACATTAGTATTTAGGGGATGCCGAACTAGTTCTCATGTACGATTAGCCATTAAAGGATCATATTCATTTTGCATAGCATGCTGGCAGCTCGGGTCTTTAGAAGCTTGGTGGAAGAGTTTGGTATCAAGGGAAGAAGTGAGAGCAATAGGAAGAGGATATTTGGTGGATAGATGAGTTTTTGGTTTGAGAGAGTGAGTGGAGGAGCGAGTGGTCATGGTATGTGGATTGATCAGATGGGCAAAACCAAGTAGGAGCATAAGGATAGGGAGTAGGATCATTAGGAGGTGGGGAGGGTGGAGGTGGTAGAGATGCAGAAGCCGAGGGTGACGCCTGCGGTGGAGGTGAGGTGAAATCCTCTAGAAAAGGTGGTGGTAAAAGAGGAGAAGGTGTAGGAATAATATCAGTAGGAAATGAAGCAGCCTAACTGAGAGGAGATAATGGAAAAGCATAAGAAGTTGGAGGTGGGGAGGAACTGGGAGAGGACATGTCAAGATAGGGAAATATTGATTCATCAAAGACAACAAATCTTGAAATATATGTGCGAGAGGTTGGTAGGTGAAGACACAGACATCCCTTGTGTTTGGAGCTAGAACCGATGAAAATGCTAGGAAGAGAGCGATATTCCAATTTGTTTTCTTTATAGAGGCAAAGGAAAGGGTAGAATAAGTACCCAAAGAACCGGAGGAAGCTTTAGTCAGAGACTTTCCCGTAGAGACACCGGTAGGGAAATTTGTGGGAAAGGATAGGTGTGATGGTGCGATTTATCATATAGATAGTGGTATGGAAGGCTTGTTCCCGAAATGTGGTAGGAAGGTTGGAGTGAGCAAGAAAGGCGAGACCTTTCTCAACTATCATTCGATTGCGGCGCTCAGAAGATCCATTTTGCTCCGGAGTGTGGGGACATGAAACCTGGTGACGAATGTCGTGAAAGGCAAGAAGAGTAGAGACATTGTAGTATTCACCGCCCTAGTCACATTGAAATGATTTGATTTGAGTAGAGAATTGGGTTTGGATGAATTTGAGAAAGAGCTCAACAATGGAATATACTTGGGATTTGGCGGATAGGAAATAGAGCCAGGTGAATTTGGTGTAGTTATCAATAAAACTGAGATAATATCAACAACCAAAGATGGATGGTTCAGAAGAAACATCAGTGCGAACTAAATCAAAAGATTTTGATGAAACATTATTACGAGGTGACAATGGTAAACGATGGCTTTTGCCAAGAAACAAAGTTGTCTAATTTATTACAAGAAACATGTAGACTATGACTCAAAACAATGTGACGAAGAATAGACTTGTGCGGATGAGCCAAACTATGGTGCCAGCATTGGGAGAGGCCCGCTCAGTGTGAAAAGCAGCAGGGGAAAGAAGAGAGGATGATGTTGGGGAAGGAAAGTGTGAAGTTCAACAAACACATTGTTATCTCGAGTAAATTTAGGCGCACTAAGCAGACTTTTGGAAATTTTAGAAACAAATAGGATATTATGTAGTTGTAAAGTTTTGGCAGCATGCTTAACATTAAGAATAGAATTGCCAAAATGAGTAATCGGAAGAGAAATATCATCCCCAACTGTTAGTTGGTCATTACAATTATAGGTATTATGAAGAGTGAGATTGGCCAGATCAGAGTTTATGTGATGAGTTGCGCCATAGTAGACATACCATGGATCGCCGAGATCAGAGGGACTAGAGGCAGACACTGTGAAAGAAAATTTGCTAGCAGGGATATTGCGGAGGTTGGCTACTTCGTTTTTGTTTGTCAGCGGGAAGTGGCGCAAATTCATCAACTGAAAACAATTCATCGCCTCATGACCCATTTTGAGCAAAATATGGCAAGAGGGGCGCAGCTGATCAGTCGGACGAGTTGGAACAGAGGAGGTCCAGTCCCGGGCGGCAGTGGAATCTGGTGAAGACGGTAGATTCTGGCGGCGACCAGGAGTGCGATGAGCAGTGTTTACTGATGACAACTGGAGCAATGAGATGTTCTCCTCATGCTGTGCGTCTTCCTGTAATAGAATGCCTAGCAGCTCGTCACGCGTGACTGGATCCCGACAAAGAGAGATAGTTGAACGGAGGCCAGAAAATTAGACACCCGACAAACTCTTCATCAAAGCCAAGGTAGAGACAGTCGAAAAGTGAATCGACGAGAGCCCTCTTTTTTCTCAAAATACTCCATAACAATCATAGACCCCTTTATCAATGACTAAAGTTGCTTCTGGAGATACATTTGGCGCACGTAGGACTGAGCCTGGAAGGTGCTACTGAAGATCTACCATGCCTCTGCCATGATGGTATCGCGTGTGACGATCCCTAGCAGCAATGTCGTGAGTGTTGAGAAAATCTAGAGAAGGACAAGACGGTCTTTTTTCAGCCAGATAGCAAAAGCAGGGTTAGGAGTTGTTCCTGCCGGAGTTCCAGTGGAAGGGTCAGCCGGATTTGTTAGCGGCACGACAGCGACAACAATGGTGGCTGGTGGAGGATCAGCTGCGGTGAGAAAAGAATCTAGACCATACGCCTCCAACGCTGAATGTATAGTACTCCGCCACAAGGAATAGTTCAATCATTCAGGGCGAATAGCCAAGTTGGGGAAGTTGAAGCTAAGGTTTGACTCAGAACCAGCAGTTGCAGTGGCGAGTGCACTAGTAGAACCAATTGCAGAATCAGTCGACATTGGTGACTGGTGAGAGAAGAATGGTCTGGGGGAGAAAGGTATAGATGGACGGTAAGGAGAGGTAAATATGGTAGGAAAAATGGAATTTTGGGGAAAACAGAAGCAGATTAGAGCTGCTTTGAAGGAGAGGATCGATGAAAATAGGCTGATACCAGGTAGGTAATATAGAAAGATCGAGTTTAATGATGGAAAGTGTTGTTGTTCATCATTGATGTTGCAGGTATAAATAAGGTTACGAGTGGTTACAAAATCCCATGATAGAGGGGTTCAAAATGGATACAGGATATATTCTTCTTACTGATTAGGCTAGACTGAGTCAATATACACGTTTACACACTACTACAGGGTAGTGCAGTCAAGACGCTAAGTTTAACAAGATTATGAAACCATGCAATACACTATAAAATCTTCGAAATGAACTTAATTGAGAATAATATTAAGTAAATGGAAACTACTAAACTATATGACCAAGTGAAAATGGCTAGCACCTCCATTCTCATATTCTGCACAACAAACTTAGGACCACAAGGTTATAGTCAACTCCAAAATATCATGACAACTTCATCTATGAGATCAATTTCAAAAGTTATTCACCGAGGAATCTAGTCTCAAAATTGGGTTCTAAGCTAAAATGGAAACTGAAACAAGTGAACCAGTTCATATGAAAAACACGACAGCGGATATCTTCATGGAATGCTTCAAAGCATACTTCTATAGGTGGAATTAAGCAGGTACGTGTACGAAGTTAAGAAAACCCGACTAAATAAAGCTTGATGTTGGAACTTGATTTGCAAGATGAACTTATGTTACATAATTTCGGTATTCCAAAAGTAACTAAAAAAATCAGCAATCATCAAAGTAAAAGTGCTATGTGTAATACATCTAGAATCCCATCCATGTTGCTTTATTGCTTGCTTATTTATTATTGCATTTATTTTGAGAAAATACCTTACAAGAATCAATCGGTAAAAAGTCCTTACCCCCGAAATGCTAATGAGTTCTTGGGATGAAATGTAAGATCCAAAGGTGCGAGCAGCATGCTATGGATCAAAACATGAGAAAATTATTGCACATGGAATCAATTTCACCATAGAAAAAAATATATATCAAAGAACAGTAGACAAACAATAAGCCAACAGTTGACTGATGCACCAGAAAGAATCATTAGCTTTGGCCGTTAACTGAGACAGATTTAATCATGAAGAAAATATGACCAGTGACCACAAAGACTGACTTAATCAAGATGCAAATGCCTTACACAGAAAGCATTAGGCGCAAAATCTGTATTGCAACGTGCTAATGAAATTCACATGAGCACAAATATGGTTTTGAATGAAAACCAAAACTCCAAATGCACCTGTTATCCATATGAACATCACAATCAGTGGCGTAGCCACGATTATCAGAGTGAGGGGGCGATTTATACCTAATTTTTTTTCCATTTAATTGCATACACTAGATATGGATTTATTTG
>JAULKK010325329.1:0-11175 GCA_032355705.1 Rubia peregrina | reverse complement strand
ATTGTAATTGAACCCCGTCTTTCCATAAGGTTATGGAAAGACGGTCTTTCTCAAGACTTTGCCTAAAATCTTTGATCATTAATATTTTTAATTAGATATAATTAAAACTTGTGAAAATTTAATATTTTGAAAATGTATATTATAACAAATCTAACAATGTATCATACAATGATATTTATACTTATATACCAATTCAATTTTAGGGTCAAAGCTAAAATATTTTGACTAAATGTATAGGTAAATTGCAGATTGAAATGAGACAATAAGACAAGGGTAAAGTTTGTTTTTTTCTTTTTCCATTGGTGGAAGCTACGGATATTCTATTTTTTTAACACTACACGTACAATTTCAAGGCGAGTGTATCTCTACCAAATTAAATGGTTAGTGTCGGATTAGTAAATTTCACTCCAACATTTCAACGTATCATAACTTATAGTATTAGAGATATGCATTCAAATCCAGATATTTTGTAGGATAATGATTAATGAAAAAAATATTAGTGTAGGATTAATTTAAAAAAATCTTCAACGAATATTCATGATTCAAATTCAGACACCTTATAACTTGTGTAGTAGTGTAGAATCAATAAAATGCATCACGTTGTAAAAGTTTTTAAACACATCCACACAAATTTGGACTCTTCTTGAATAAGCTAGGTTTAAAGACGCTTGCTTCATAATATGGTTTAGGATAAGTAATTGAAGGTAAATTTGAAACTAGTGCAAACCGGTGAAATGTCTGTCGAGTGGTGATAATTAGCCTATCACCAAATTATTACAAGGACAGAAGAACAGATGACGAGTGAATTATGAATTTACCATGTTGCTTGTCTAGCTGATATAGAAGGTAAAACGCACAAATAATTATGCATATATATATATAGACAAAGGGTATATGAAACATAATACTCCCTCTAGTCCTTTGTATACGTCCCTCTTCAAAATGGCACACTTTTTTTTCAAAAAGGAGAATGAGTGGTGGGAGTTGAATTGGGAGTATAAAAAGTACAATGAGTGGATGAAAATAATCTAGGATTTGCAAAAAGAGGAAGGAGCCAAAATAAAAATGACCATCCCAAAATGGAAAGTGAGCCATTATAAGAGGACCGGAGGAGTATATATAAAACTAATTAGAAAGGGTGTTCTTTTTTAAACCTGATTCTAATTGATTTAATATTCTACTACCCCCTCAGACGAAGTGTGGAACTTGTCGCAATGCAAAACTTGTACCGTAAGAACTCAAACTGATAATGATGTAGACCCTTTGAAAAGATGTCAGCAAGTTGGTGGTTTTTAGGGACATGAGCAATCTTGACCTTGTCAGAAGACATCATCCCACACGTAAAATGATAATCAATATCAATGTGATTGACTCTCTTATGTGAAACGAGATTCTGAGCAAGGAAGAGAGCATTATTATTATCACACAGCAAAACTGGTGGCACACGTGTAGATGCTCGCAAATCCTGAAGTAAATTCATCAACAGGCTAGTTCCGCAACAGTATTAGCCAAAACTCGGTATTCTGTTTCTGAACTAGAACGAGAGACGGTAGATTGCTTCTTAGCACTCAATAAAACCAGGTTACCACCAAGAAAAATGGCATAACCATAAGTAGACCTACGAGTCTCAATACAGCGAGCTCAATCAGTATCAGTATAACCTAAAACTGGTAAAGCAGATGATTTCGCGAAAAACTGAAGTCTATAGTAGAGAGTACCACGTACATAGTGCAAAATTTGAGTAATAGCCTGATAATGGTCATCAGTTTGAGCCTGCATATACTGAATGACTGTATTCATAGCATAAGACAAGCCAAAATGAGTGATGGACAAATACTGTAGTGCACCAAACAAAGAGCGATAAAGTGTGGAATTTTTGAATGACTTACCAGAAGAGCTGGATATTTGCGAAAATGCTACAAAAGGATTGTAACTGATGTCGAATCCTGCATCCCGACGCGCATCAAAAAGTCCTTGGCATATCTGGCCTGACCAAGGAATAAGCCATCAGAAGTATAAACAACCTCCAAACCCAAAAAATACTATAGAGTACCAAGATCAGTAATCTTGAATTCCGGATTAACCCGATCAATAAACTTTCGAATGAGATGACCACCATTCCCAATGAGAATATGTCATTAACATAAACCAAAAAATAAAGTGAAGAGGTACCTTGTGAGAACACAAATAAGGAGATATCGACATAACTGCATACAAAAGTCAGGTCAACCAAAAAGCTACTAAAACGTTGAAGCCAAGCACGAGAAGCTTGTTTCAATCCATAATAGCCTTGCGTGGACAATAATCATTATCAGGATGCATCAGGTCATTGTAACCAGCAGACTGCTCCATATAAACGGTGAATCAAGAACACCATTTTAAAATGCATTCTTAACATCAAGCTGCTGCAAAGGCCAATTTCTAGTGACAGCTAAGGATAAAACAGTACAAACAGTAGATGCTTTCACCATCGGACTAAATGTATGGTTATAATCAAAACCAGGTAATTGTGGAAAATCTTGAGTAACTAACCGAGCTTTATGTCGATCAAGTGAACCATCAGACTTGTACTTTAAACGATACACCTATTTTGAGCCAACAACTTTAACATGTAGAGGACGCGGAACCAATTCCCACATCTGTTGAGCATGAAGCACAACCATTTTGGAGTCCATTGCAACAACTCATTCAGAGTCCTTGACAGTCGAGCGATGACTGTGAGGCTCGGTCTTGGCAAATAATGAGCTCAATAAACCAGAAAAATCATAATCAGAAAAATCTTTATAGCATAAAGAACCAGTGCGCAAACGAGTAGCCATATGATGTCTGGAAGAAGGACATGGAGCAGAGGTTGGGGATGGCTCGAATCCCGAGAATATAGGTGTGAAACCCGAGAAGGTGGGCGTAGCACTTGAGACATGTGACAATGACAGCGGCGTTGGGGAAGCTGGACTTGTCGGGATGGTCGGCAATGTTGGAAGCATTAGGGTTGTCGATGCATGAGAACTATGTGCGCCCGGTGTAGCTGGGGTGCGAAGCTAAAGAGTGGCCGGGGTGGCCGGGGCATGGATTAGTGGCGGCTGCTGCATTGGCTGCTATGCTGGCATCGACTGATGTGCTGGCGTCGGTTGCTATCGATCATGCTGTTGGTCGCCTTGTGGCAAACAAATACAATTTTCTGAAAAGAGCCATGAGCTTCTGGTGAAATCTAAAAATTTAAATCCACCAAAATAATGGGTGATTCCGGAGAAGAAGAAGATTCAAATACCTCTGATGGAACTGACGAAGACTCTAAAAATGCTGAAACATCCAGTTATGAAGAATTTGTAACAGTACCAGTCTGTGTAGCTGGAAAAATGACTCATCAAATCGAGCATGAAGAGTGATATACTCCTTCGTAAGTGGATCAAAATATCTATAACCCCTGCACTGTGAACTGTAATCCAAAAATATGCAAGACATACTCCGAGGGGGCAGTTTATGCGCTGCATATGGCCTCAAGTAAAAGAAAACTTGACAACTAAAGGGATGGAAATTGGAGTAGTCCGGCGTAGTACCAAAAATAGTGGAGAGAGGAGACTGGCCAAATAAAATTGGAGTAGACAGTCTATTAATGATATAAAATGTTGTGGAAAAAACATCATACCAAAATGAGTGGTGAAGGCCAAAATGATAGAGCATCAGTAAACTCGTCTCTGTAATATGACAATACTTCCTATCTGCATAACCATTTTGCTTTGGAGTGTAAGGGCATGAAAGTTGATGATAAATGCCCTTAGACGCAAAATGAGTTTGCATGCGATGATTCACAAACTCGGTTCCACCATCACTTTGAGAAACTTTAATGGTGGTATAAAACTGATTCTCAACTATTGCTTCAAATTGCATATAGGCCTCCACAAAATTAGGCTTATGTCAAAGATGATATAACCAAGTAAACTGAGAGTGATCATCAATAAAAATGACATAATAGAGGTACCCGGCACGAGAGACAACATGTGAGGGTCCCCAGAGTTCACAATGAACTAAATCGAGTATGCGTGGCGCGTTTTAAATTATCATTAAAAGAAAGATGGTTTCCTTTAGCCATCCCACAAGAAGTACATAAATAAGGCTTAGACAGCAAACTAGTAACTGCCAAACTACCAGTCTTATGCAAAGATGAAATAACAGAAAATGGAACATGTCCTAACCGACTATGCCATAGCTCAAATGAAGCCTTGGCTTTATTTGAATTAACATATAAACTAAAGCAAAACCACTATAATCTAAAATGTAGAAACCTCCCTCATTGTGTTCTCGATCCACGAGCTCGTTGGTAACCTTATTTTGAATAGTGAAAGAAGTGGCATCAAAACACAATAAATTCTTGGTGACATTTGAAACAACAAAGGCATAATATAAAGTGAGAGAATAATAAATCCGGCAATTGCCAACATGGGAAATATGCAAAGAAGAACGATTGCCAAAATAAACACGACGATTACCGTTATAAGGAGCAACACTATCCAGATTGGAAGTTGAAGCAGTCATGTGATTGGTAGTACCAGAGTCCATGTACCAATAAGGAGTGACATTCAGTTGCTGATAATGTGGTCGGGTTGTGTATGTGGAATTAACTTCTTTGCGAGCAACATTTGATGGTTTGTAACAAAATTCATCAAGATGACCAGGACGATGACACCATTAACAGACATAGGTGGGCTGACCTCCCTGTAGAGGAGTGTCACCGCCGGCCGACGACAGTGTCCGACCACCGTTGGCCGACGACAGTGTCCGACCACTCCCGGCCGACGACAGTGTTCGACCACCGCCGGCCAACAACAGTGTCTGACCACCGCCTCTTCCATGGACGAGGCCACAGGCTCCCTCCCTTGCCCAAAATTGCGGGCTCATCTGCCGCTGCTAGCTTGTCCAGACCCCTGTTGAAAAGCAAAAAAAATATAGGGTACTGATCCAGAGGTAGACGAGTGAGCTTTGAGTGAAAATTCTAAAGTCTCAGCATCAACAACAATGGTGCATAAGGGAGGTAAAGGCTCTTTCTCCATTTGAGTAGATGAAAACTGTGACATTTTACATTCAAGCCACGACAAAAAAATAACAATATCCTCATCATTAAGAGGATGACCAAGAACATGCAATTTATCAAGTATGTCCTTGAAATGAGAGTAGTATTCCTGAACAGACTGATCATCTTGACGAACTCCCTGTAAACAATCACAGAGATAAAGACGATGAGCACGAGAATTATTCTGATATGTAGTGGCTAAAACATCTCATACCTTAGCAGCAGTGGTCATACCGTCAACTGCCGACATTGCAGAAGGAGTCAGGGATGAAAATAGCGGATTGGACTAGCTGATCTGTCTGGATTCAAGCATCATAGGCAGAAACATCCTCAGAAGCATTGTCATCGAATTCCTTGAAAGATGAGCTCGCCGAAGCAGCGAGACACTTAACAGAACCATCAACATAACCAATCAATTTGATAGTTCTTAAAACAGAGGTAACCTAAGTATGCTAGTGAGTGTAGTTGGAACCATCAAGCTTGATGGTGATGCAGTTGATCAATGATGGAAGCGTAATGCTCGTCATTGGGAACAGATCCAAGCACAATAGAGTAATCAAATCGCATCAAACACACATCAAGCTTGTGAATGACAGTGAAAGACTAATTTAACCGTTGTGCTGGGATGAAGCAGCGGTGGCGGTAGGAGGTAGTAGACAAGCGGCACGTAAGTTGATTGGTGGTGACACATGAATAAGATGCAGCGGTGCGTAAGCAAGGGTGGAATGGCAATTTTTTCGATCCGTGATTCCAGCAACCAAGGACTGCGGGCGACAAAAATCGGCGAAGGAGGGTGGGCGCAGCCTACGATCGGAAAAAACTGGGAGAAAAATATGGATTTTTTTGGGAAAAGCCAAAGAATATTTATAGAGACCTGACTGATACCATGATACAATGAAAAACCCACAAATAATTGTCGCTATGTGTATTCATATATATATATATAGTGAGTAAAAAGTGTATACAAGGTAGAATCAAATATGAAAAAAATATATATATACAAAATCAATCAAAAAGAATATTTCTTCCTTAGACGGATTCTAATTGATTTAGTATTCTATTACCATGGATCACAATGCATATAATCAATAAATATAAAAGGGATTATGTGTGGTGATTCCTTCATAAAAAAATATACTCTCCGCCCCACAATAAACTTCATGTTTTTCTTTTTAACCTGTGCCACAATAAACTTCTTATTTCCACTCTTTTCTTTTTTGGTAAGAAAAAATCACCTAAAACACACTCATGATTAGTGTCACATCAGTTGAACCTACATGATTCATCTAAAATTTCTAATTTAGACCAAGTTCATGTGATAAAAAAGGTGCTACATCAACTTACATAAAATAGTGAGTAGAAAATAATTAGAAAGTTAAATAGGGACTGGGTAGTATGTAATTGTTGTTGGGTGTTTTTCTCCAACATTTTTAAATGATTGATTTTTTAATATATATATATATATATATATATGGGAGTTCTAGTAATTGTTTGGTTTATCTCTTATCCTCTTCTTATATTTTTCTCATTATTTTTTAATATATTTTTCACCATTTTCAATCAATTTCCTCCGTCTTTCATGAAAAATTACATAATATATTTTATTAATGAATAAATATGAATTAAACACTCTTTAATGAGTATGGTAATTCTTTCTCATTGATGACTCATATATTTCTTGTGTTGCTAGTGTTAAAGCATAATTTTCCACTAACACACTGACGGAGAACATTACATTAACGGCTCCAAAACGATGGCGTATTGCTTAGATCCATTATCCATCACTAATGTCGATTCTTGTTTGAATCACCATGCATCCTCTGAATCTGCTCATATCCTTGTAATCTCCGTAGTTTCTTCCCCTTCCTCTTTTTGTCCCCTTTTCCCTTGATTTCCCCCTCATATCCCTCCTTTTCTTCCTCCATCATTGTTGTCTCTCCCCCTTCCCCTGTCCGCTCCTCGCCGTCTGCCTACCCCCTCTATAATGGAGTCACCGCTATGAATCCATCGGTAATATGAAGTAATTGTAGATTTGAAGGTAGGGTTTAAATCGCTGATACTAGTGTTTGTTGTTGTCAATAGTAAATATCGATGTCAATATTAAAACTAGGGATCTGCAAATTCACTTGTTTAATTTATTTCCAACAATTGATCTTCAGAAACATTTAGTCTTGCATGAGCATTATAGATGAGATTCGAATATTCATCTCTAAAAATGAATGTTATGGCAACTTTATAAACCATTCTTATGGCAACTTTATATGCCTTGCCGCTCAAATGTTTAAAAACCAATGATCTTTTATTCGTCTTTTTCTGCTTGTGCTTTCCCACATTGTGGCTAAAGTTACAGCATGAATGGACTTTACGAAAAATGCAAAAAAAGCTGGTCTACAAAATTACGAAAAAAGGAAGTTCGAGCCCCATCATTTCAATTAAAGTTGACTCTTGTTCTGCAATTAGGGCTAAGCAGCTGTTGACCAAGCCCCTGCGATTATCAATCCTTTTAAAATCAAAATGTTTCTCCTCATTTTCAAACACACACTTCAATTATTGACTCCCCACACTCGGCCATGTACCCCGTTGACCGCCGACTTGCCGTCCTTCTATGCTATCTATAAATAATTGAGGGAATGTTAAAATTCCAAGGGCTCCTAGCACCGAAACCTTACTGATTTGATCGATTTTTATGCAAGTTAAAATGTTAAGAGAAAATTTAGTGTAAATGACGACGGCGAGCATAATTTTCATTCTCTTAACACTGACACATTACTATTTCATTAGTTTTTGTATAAGCTGGAATATATAGAGAGAACTGAGTAAAATGATCAATGAATCTCTGAAAATGATACTCCCTGATCACGATATAAGATTCCTGTTTTTTATTTTCGTCTGTCGGGACGAAAGATTTCTATTTTACTACCCTTTATTTAGTCCGTCATTTCCCTTCAATCCCTCATTTCCCATACCAGTATACATTAATGTTTGTGCAGAATAGTAATATGAAACTTACTAAGACGAAGAAAGTACTGTCATGGTCATAACAAAATAGTAGAAAAAGGGGTTTTAGAAAACGGGAGGAATACATAGTGAATGTGAACGCTTAGAATTTCTCATGTGCTATTAGTTCACTCCAATTGAATGTGAGTGTGACGGTGTGAATGTGGATTTGGATCAATATTGTTGTTTAAGAAAAGGGTTGGTGATGGTATTATTTTTGAGCTAAACTTGTCACGTGAGTATTGTTGACGTGTTTTCACTATAAACATAATGCCAACGTATGTGTTTTCAAAAAAAAAAATGCAAGGAAGTGAGAGGAAGACAAAACAAATCGGATTCTGCCACGTGTTCTACAAATTCTATATTTAGTAAAGCAAGAAACTTTTTTTTGAACAAATGAGTGATTTGTGGAACACGTGACAGAGTCCGATTTGGCCAACATCTTAACATATAACATTTGTTAACATATAAATTTTCAGAGTGAGAGAAATTGAATGTAGAACATAAAAAGTAAAATGAGAGGATGAAATTGAAAAAAATCTTGCCAAAAATAGAAAGTGTGCCAATATAAAATAAACAACCTAAAAACAAAAGTGCGTGATGGAGATGTCAAGACTGCTACAACCATAGATGAAGACATTCTACGACTTGATAAAAAATTTAAAGGTTATGTTCTGAATCCTCTAAGTGACATGGCAGGTTCGATGACTAAGTCAAAGACGAAATTTAGAGATGCTACTTTAATTGCTTTGATGGATCACCTTTGTGATGAAGAATTAATGAAGAAGTTAAAATCGACAAGTTCTTGGATTAATTGTTCAAAAGTGTCGCGGAAGTGAAGACATCATTAAGAACACTATACTTTTTTCCCACCGAATTTTTAACGAGGTAGTGTGATCGTTTTAAACTATTGTAAATTTATTTCATTTTGGATTTTTAGGGAAGAGCTCGGGCATGTGGGCTTTGAATAGCTGAATTTTGAAATTTTGGTCCATTGGGGTTTAGAATGTTCAGTTTTATTCTAATTAGAATTATATTTGGTAAAATTAGATAAGACAGTATTCTTTCAAGGTTACTTCTTGAAAAATTCAGCCATATCATTTATTTTATGAATTCTTGTTAGATATAATTTTAGGTTTTTTTAAACTGACATAAGTCGATTAAGCTTCTATTTGTGATTAGGATTTTTGACCGATGGACACCCTATAAATAGATGGGTTGGCCAAGATTTATACTACACTCTTATACACAATATATTTAGATTTTTGACATATTCTCAATTGCTTGCGAGCTTACTTCATTGTTGCTTAATCCTGTGGGTTAGTTAAGGTTACAAATCTTGAAGATTAAGTAATCTCGAGGGCTAGTTGATCAATTTTTGTGTGGTTATACTAGGTTTGCAAAAATATCTCGTTTAGTTAAAGATCACTCCAGAGTCTTCTGAAGGAGATTCATATCATTGTGCCACTAGTAATGAAACAAAGGGAGTATACTGAAGTTGTTAGAGTATTGCGTTCAATCAATCAGGTACAATCTGAGTTCAATCTCTTCTCCTCCTAAAGTTGAAATTACTTAAATGACGTGTTTGACATGACTCATAAGTTGTTTTACTTATAATATAGATTCTTTTACATGTTTGGTAAGTGCTAAAAAAAACTTTATTCTAAAGTAAAAATTATTTTTAGGAGAAAATCATAAACCAATTTCTCACTATTTTAAAAAAAAACGAGCAGATTGAGCACCCCAATGGAGCATTAATAGAAAATGACATTTTAGATATCCACTTTTAGGTGAAATGACTGGTTTCGTCATCTTTTTGCACCATGTTGTTATCAGTTTATTACGAATGTTCTCAATTAGTACCTTGATCGGACATAACATGTTTAAATTAAATTAACGGATCCGTCAACAATTAACGAGATTTTAAAATTATAATTTGAACTTTGAAAGTTAGATTAATTTTTAATTTTTTTCTCTTCCTGTTTTTTTTCTCCCATGCCTCCTCCTATCATATTTCGTACAATACCAATCCAACCATTCTCAAATTTGCTCATGTCGTTCTTGTTTTCCACACTGCGTACTTCCCAATGGTGACATTGTCCCGCTTATAAAGGTCACCTCAATGTCGACTCATTTAAACCAGCTAATATGTGGGTATCGATTAAGAACATTTCATTATAGTGTGTTAGGAACGAAACATGTAATTTCGTATAAAACTGGGTGCCAAATTTATCATTTTCTCAGAGAATTAATACAGTCAAGTATTTCGGCAGGGAAAAATTGTCCTGTAAATAAAGGCGTCCTTGGAGGCTTGCACTTTGGAGACACTGACGCTCCGTCTGGCCCAATTACCGTGGACTATATAGTCTGTAAATGGGCCCTTCATTTCTATTCTTAAGTTTATAAATTCCACAGAGTTGTCATATCATTTCCATCTGAAAATTGAATTAACAAATTTTATATTCCACCGTTGACTTTTCAGCATGCCTGGTCACTGGAGTTGGATCAAAATTGAGTTTGATAATTTTAGGGATAAACTCATTCGTGCCACTAAGTTCTTGTGTTTGTACTTTGTGCAGATACACCCCCGAGTTTGTTTTAAAAGTGCATGCGTACCTCTGTCGTGGGCTGAAAAATTGGTCAATTTTAGTCAATCCTGAATTCAATAGAAATGATCGTTTTCGCCGAATCCGGGAATGACCGAAATTAAACAGTCATTTCTATTGAATTTGGTAATGATCGAAATTGACCAATTTTTTTATACCACGACAGGGGTATACATGCACTTAAAAAAAACCTGGGGTATATCTGCACAAACACAAGAACTGGGGACATAAATGCACTTTTTCCATAATTTTATATTGCATATATTTACTTGCGGAGTAAATCATTTGTAACGCTAATCATTGGACCAAAAAGGCGATATCGCTCGCCCGCAGCGCCCCCATCTGCCCGACACCCCAAGCCCTGATGGAGGAGGTAAATTCACGGTAGCCCAGCGCCAGGACCCGTTGGCGGTTACTGGACTCGGTACGCACAAGGGACCCACGCTACTCATGTACACTCGTGGGCGTACACTTGCTACACATGGACATCCCCACACTGCCGCT
>JAULKK010325309.1:0-11175 GCA_032355705.1 Rubia peregrina | reverse complement strand
TAAGTAGTTTCAAATATGAACTTTTTATTTGCCGTTATTATACATAGGTAAAGATATTAACGGTCAAACATATTTCTTGAATAGCGTAATAATGATTGCCGTGTAATTTAAACAAGCACGAGGGAGTATATTTAACTTCAATATATGCATACACGTCTTAATCACCCACATCAGGCCACAAACTATTGATCTAACTATGCCAGCAATAATCAGCAAATTTGTGGGCTTTATTAGCATTTTCCTTTCATATTTTTTACCTTAAAAGTATATAAGAAACTCTCCTTTTATTTTATTTTATTTTTTGTCTAATTTCATACTCTTTCCATCCCAATTTAAATTGCATAAAAATCACTATCACACTGTTCAACAAACATGCTTGACCATTAATATGTCTAACCACGTACAAAAACTACTTTTCTATTGACGAAACTACTTGTTTTAACGAATTCAACAATATTACATACAATTATATTATTATCCAATGTTTATTCAACTATACGGTCTAACTTTGATAAATATAGTGTCCAAAAAATATGTGTGCAATTTGAATTGTAACAAAAGAAAACCGAGTTTAAACGGGGTTTCCTTTTGTCACAATTCAAACGGTTAGGCCAATTATGAAAACCCCGTTTCAATAATTTTTAGGGTCAAATTATAATTATTTATATATCGCGATTCATTTTAATTTTTTTAAAGTTATAAGAAGCTCGTTATAACAAACTAGAAATAAACATCAAATATCTCTTTAATTACATTAATCATTTAATGATTTCGTGTAATGGTTAGTCAATATAAACTAAGACTTTAGTGATGTAATAGTATACTCCTTTCGTCCCACTTTAAACTTTCTAATTGTTTTTTGCATAAACTTTAACACAAGTACATGTGACAACTTTTTAATGGGTGATGAGAGTGGACCTACATAAATCAAATGAAATGAAAAGTTATGATCACATATTTATGGCTAAATGTAGAAAGTTTAGAATTAGAAAGTTTAGAGTGAGACGTCCCAAAAAGAAAAATAAGAAGTTTAAAGTGGATGGAGGGAGTATGTTATAACAAATCTAAAATGTTATTACTCAATAATATTTATACTTATATATCTATTCAATTTTAAAGTCAAAGTTAAGAAATTTTGACTAAATGAATAATTAAATTACAACTTGAATTGGGACATAGGAGTACATCAATACTCCGTATTTATTTTACTATCAAAAGTCTGTTTTTCAAAAGGAATTTTTTTGAGAAAAACAATATTTTTATATGGAGAGACGGAGTTGAATTAAAATTAAAGGAAAAATAAAATATTTTATTTCCAATACTAAAACAATTATTATGCAACGTGCAGTAGTTAAATGTTTATGACTCGATTAATGCAACCCAAAATTTTTATTTTAATTTCCTCTTATTTACAGTTTAAACATTGATTTTTCCTTAACTGTATTTCAAGACATAGATTCTTTTTAAAATTATTGATTGATTAAAAAGTTGGCAAAGTTTTATATTACACCAATTAACTGCTAAATCATTTTCAACAAACCCTTTTTTATAACATAGGGGTTAATTCACAATGATTAATATTTCGGGGTAATATTTGGAAATCCGTAAAATATTTGAGGACCTGGTTGTAAATAAAAATGAAAATTAAACCCTGGAGAAAGGGATTCCGCCACCATGGAATAAATCACCGCCGCACTTCGACCTCTGCGTTGATTACCTCCGGCCGACGAGAAATTTCATAAACACCGTTGCGATTCCGTTCGGGGGCGGAGCAGATTGAAGTACCCTTGCCGTTCAGAATCGCCGATATGTTTTGGCGGATTGAATCCGATTCGCTCTTGTTGGGTTTGGCGGCTCTAACTTGCTCGGCGATCTGATCGGCATCGACCATGATGAACAGAAAGTTAAAACAGGACCGGAGCAAGTGTGGCGTCGTCGGATGTTTTGAGCATGTAAAGGCTCGAAACGGAATCAGTTTCGAGCCCAATTAAAACTTGAGCACGAATCGACATAAAAAAACCCCAACAATGAGGGAATCGGAATGCATCCGGCTTCTCTCGCTCATGAAATTGAGCCTACTCAATTGCTGACCAAATGGCAGGCAGCACATGGTGCTCTATGCTGCGCCATTTTTCGATGGGACTTTTTGATTGGGCCAGGTGGCACCGAGATCCTTTTTAAATTTTTTTTAAAGTTGATTGGAATATGTGGCCCAATTTAGTGGTACCACGTTTTCCAAAAGATTTTTTTTAAATAGTTTTAAAATTTATGAAAATTATTTTGTGCTCTTTAAAAATCTAAATGAATGTAAAAAAAATTGCAAAAAAATCTTAATTAAATTTTGGATTTTTAAAAAAAATAAAAATCACATACTTTAAAAAAATATAGCTCTTTTTACATTAGAATTTCACATTAGAATTAATTTTGTTTGGTAAAATTGATTTGAATTAAATAATACGTAAAATTAATGAGTATGATTGATTGAATCAAGTGGGGTCAATGTAGTGAGGTCAAAGTGGTCTCAATCACTATGGAGAAAAAAAATGGAGTGATTTAGGCTCTGTTTGATAGAGTTAAGCTTATAAGCAAGCCTGACTTATTTTGAAAGTAGAGGGAGACCAGCTTCTGTTTTCCCCCCAAAAATAGTTTCTGATTTCAAAATAAACTGTTTTTGGCACTTTACCAAACACTAAAAAGTGTTTTACTTATAAGCACAACAAATTAAAAACTCTGCCAAACAGAGTCTTAATTGCGGGCTCAATTGCTAAAGTAAAAGAGAGAAATTGATTATTTAATGAACTGAATTTGCTAGAGCGGACTTGGAGTGGGCTTACCATTGAACATGGAAATGTCGGTAAACTCAGGGAGCCGTTTCAATCGAAATAGAGCATACATCCGTTTGTATTTGACCTTGATTTCGGTGAATGGTGACTGGGGACTGGCGCAGGATGAAATTTGTCGTTGGCATTATTATTGGTGTTTTTGTTATTTTTTGGGACATTTACACTTTTAACTTCAATTTAAAGTGTCAATATAACTTTGTAAAATGATAAAGTGTCAATATAACTTTGTAAAATGATAAAGTGTCAAAATAACCTTAACTTTATGATAAATAGTGCAGATGTAATCTTTTGGCCTAATTCCGATGCCGACTCATCAATTTGAGTGTAGACCAAACCCAAAATGACGAGAATACACTATATTATTTTTACTATTTTACCCCTTTTGAATATATATATATATAATCAGATTTTTTGGGTAATATACAAATATAACCCTATATAATTGAAAAATTGCATATATAACCCTGAGATAATTTTTAGTGCAAATATAACCTTCTGGTGAGAAATCTGGCGTTGACCGTGTTTTTTCGGCATTGACCCCCCAAAATGACAAAAATACCCTTAGACCAAAAGTTGAACTTGGGCAGACAATTATACCCTTACCCGCCGACGGATCACCGCTAGACTGGGTAGGGTTATATCAACACATTATTAAAACTGATAGGGTCATATCAACACAATCTTAAAAGTTATAGGGTTATATTAGCACATTCATAAAAAATGTTAAGTTATATCAGCACATACTATAAAAAGCAAAACCCATCAACATTAAAAACCCTATGTCGAAAAACATAACAAAATAACAACTACGCACAGAACACCAAAGTCATCCAATTATCAATTGGAACTAAACTCAACAACCTAAACAAAATATCATCAAAATTCTTATATTTTATATCATATATACCGCATATCTATATTCATGTGACGAGAAGCAAATGAAAATCAAAGAATAAAACTCAATACCACATTAATCTAGTGAATTAAGGGGAATTTCGGATGAAGATACGATTTTTGAAAGGTTTCCACATCCCCACTTCATTGTCTGATGCGTCAATCTCACCAACGCATTTTCTTTGCCACTAGAATCACACTTTAGAACGTCAGCAATCGGTAGAAGAGGTTGAAATGGTGGTTGCGAGTGGTTAGCATTGATTTTGTGCTAATATGAAACTTGTTTATATAGTATGAATAGTATTTAACCCTATATTTTTTATAAATGTGTTGATATAACCCTATAAGTTTAAGAAATGTGATGATATAACCCTATAAGTTTAAGAAATGTGCTGATTTAACCCTGTTACTTTTCATAATGTGCTTATATAACCCTACCTATTATGGAGGCGGTGCAGCAGTAGTCCGGCAGTGGTCCAACGGTGGTCTGGTTGTGGTTCGGCGGCGGTTTTTGGGTATTAATGATGCAATAACGCCATTTTCTATCCTTTTGTTTTTAAATTTTTTTAGATAGACATAAATTTCTTTTCACAAAATTCCGGCAAAAAGTTTCTGGAAAAAGTTATATTTGTACTTTCACATATTATCTAGGGTTATGTTTGCACTTTCAATTATAGTAGGGTTATATATGCACTTTGCTCCTTTTTCAAAGAACAAAAAACCACTCACTCTCCCACTGGTCTTCTTCCTCACTCGCTGCCCGCCATGACCCCCACCCATCCGCCACCACCCCATCCCATTAAGTTGAATTTTTTATCCCCATTTTACTCCCTCTTTATCATATAAACCACCCACCCCACCCCCAGCCATTCATTGCTCAAAGGTTTCACCAGGAAGACATTAAAACTTCAATTTCAACGGCATTATTTGCGGCGCAAAACAGAACCACCACCGCCGCCCGACTAAAACCACTAACTTTTGAAATGAGAATTTGTAGAAATTACAAAATTGGGAAATGGGTTTCAAGAGAGTCATTATGATTTTGGAATTGTGAGTTTGCAGAAGAGGAGGAAAATGGAGCATATTGTAGAGGAAAATGGCATAGGTGGGTCCGGGCTTCATTTGACTTTCCTCATTATTTGATTTTGATAAAATTTTGTCGCTCATCCATAAAAATAAATTTAACGTAGCCCTATAAGGTAAAATTAATGAGAAAAATATGAAACATCGTCATTATCGTTTGCTTATTCCCTAAACAAATTGGAAATAAAAATAAAAATAATTATCAACATTAAAATTAAAAATACCATACCTAAGCTTGACAAAAATACGAGTAGCATCAACTGAATAACTAAAAATATTAATAAAAATAACATGTACAAATAAACATCAATTGAAAGAAAAAAACTTAAACATTAACTGAAATTAGACCTTAGTAAACTATGTGTAAACATTTGCTAAAACTGAAAACTCAACAAACTATGCCTTAAAATCAATTGTATTAACATAGATGTTAAAAAAATTGATACGCACATAAAACATCAACGAAAATGTACAAAACATCATCAACTGCACTAAACATCATTCACATCGAAGAAACACAAGCAAAACTGAAAAAGGGGGAAAATAGGTAAGTTAAAAAAGTATCTTTAGATGCAGTATAAAAGAATTACATCAATTGAAATGCACAAAACATCATCAATTATAATAAATGTAGCATATAAGAAAAATAAAACAATTACAAAATCTCTAAAATAAATTATGATCTAAAACAACAAACATCAACAAAAAAATGTAAACATCGACTAAAATAGCATAAACATCAAGAAAATTGATATAAATGCGTAATAATTAGGGGTGGGCATCAGTTCGATTTTGAAATATTTTCTTTATTCGGTTCGATTTAATCGGGTTGACTTTTTCAACCTCAATACAAAAAATTGAACCATATTTGAAAATATAAAATTTGGTTTATTCAAATTTAGTTTTTTTGGTTCAAATTCAAATATATTTGATAAACCAAATTGAAAAATACTATAAATAAACGTAAGCTATCACAAAGTTTAAACTAAACACAAAAGCATTTTAAATTCAATGCTTTCACTTGAACTTCTAACTTCAAAAAACGTCACACCCAAAATCTTTGGTAATTTTCAATCATCAAGATTATAGGTATAGCCTTAACAGTAATTTTTTCAATCATCGAGAGAATAAGGTACACACTCAACTCAATATCCTAAATTCATATGTGCAATAGCTCATTGGTTTTAATAAAAAATAACATACGCAAAAACTAAAGATAGCAAATTTGTGGATGAAATAGAAAACAAGAACATAAAATCCAATAACTTCATATTTGCTTGATAACGAAAATGTGGTAGGAGTCGGAGTTTTCTATACCCGAGTTTCAATAAAATTCAACAAATGAAATAGGTTCAATTCTATTGATATAGCCTTATTATTTCTCATCTCTGTCTCATTGATGTTGTTGATGTTGTTGCTCCGTGTTGACCTTTTAGTTAGGGGGGGGGGCGATTCAACCAAAGAAGAAGAAATTTTGGCAACTAAGAATTTCATAAACTAATCATGTGTTTAACTAGTTGTTTAAGAATTAGGATATACAATGATAAATTAGTTTAAATTCTCCCCTTTCGTTTTCTTCCTTTTATGATTTTTTATTTTAAAGTATTAGTTTAAATTTATTATATATTTTATTGACTTATATTTTATTTATTTATTTGTAATTTGATTTTTGGTTTGTGTTTAGAAATTGAAAACCAAGCGAAAACCATATTCATAATTTGATTTAATCGGTTAAAATATTTGAATATTAAATTAGGTTTGGTTTATTCAATATTTAAATCATCGGTTTTCAATGTTTTTGCCCAGTCCTTGTAAAAATCATAAAAATTGTACAGAAATATCATCAACTTCAATAAACATAATTTACAACCATAAAATTCCAGAAAAAGGGAAAAAACAAAAAAATAGTATGTTAGATTAAAAATACCATTAGATATTCTACGAGGCATTAAAAATTTGATTTTGCAACATAAACACCACAAACATTTTCAAAATAGAACGGTTTCATTTACTAAAATTGAAAATAGAAATTTTGAGTTAAGAAACTCAAAAGAATAACAAAAAGAACTACAATAAATTTTCTGCAAGAGAGAACTATGTGTTAACATGTATATTTTGGAGAAATTTGTGCGAAAAATGGAGAGAAAGGTAAAGAAGATGAAGAGGAGATAAAATATGAAGGGGGAGGAGAGTTCGCCCAGGAAGAAGATGAGGAGAAAGAAGAGAGGAATTATAGGCTGAAATTCAGAAAATTTAATTATATAGAACCAGTGAAGTACCATCAAGTTGCACGATATTATTAATTAAGAGTGAGTCTCCTGACAAACAATCTATTCATAAGTTTATGGACAATTCACTTATTTTTTACCTTACACACTGCATTTGTTAAATTACATACTAAATTTAGAAATTTAAAATAAAATTTTAACATTTTAAAGTGTATTTTTATATTTTCATATTTAAATACACATTATTACTTGTTATAACTTTTAAAATAAAATATTTAAATTTTATTAAAAATTACAACATTTAAGTTAAAAAGTATAGTGGACTGTTCATTAACTTAATGTACCGTCTTTCCTGAGACATTCTCATTAATTTAAATATTAGGATTAAGTTTTATGTACATTTTGTGTCCTACATTTAAATTGAAAATTTATTTAAAATTTTAAGGTTTAGTCATCTAAGGAAAACTATAAGAGTTATGAAGTGAAATAATTAATTTAGTTAGAAACCGTTAAATATTGAATACAATAAAAAATGATTATTTTTATAATATTTCATTCAAATTAATTAAAAAGTAGTATTTATATGTTGAAATTTATTTTAAAAGGTTATCATAATTATATGTGTCTCCCTGCAATAAATAAAAGTAAATATCAAATGACCATATTAGTCTCACTAATTATTAAATGTCCTCATTTAACAGTTAGTCGGTCTAAAACAAAACTTTGTCATATATAAATAAATAAATAATATGTATACATATTTAGATCAAAAGTACTTTATCACTGTATAAAAAAATCCGAACATTTTGTTATTTCAGATTATATGTTTCTTTGGATTTTCTTCAGTGATATATAGATATAGTACAATGGTTTTAAATTTATCTCCAGAGTTTATATTTTAACAAGTTATGAAAGAATTAAAATCAGTAACATATTATGATATTAATATGTTATTTTTTCACTACTTCGATTTAGTTTAGTCAAAATAATTTCAATATCCCCGGTTGACACCCCACCACACACCAACCATAGAAATAAAATAATTTCTATTATATGGTGTTGATAAGATATTTGCATGCAAGGTCCTCCAATTTATTTTCATTTATAAAAAAACCCCACCTCTTTTATAATTTTTATTAATTATATATTGATCCCGTTTAATAGTTAGTAGGTCTAAAATAATACTTTGTGTTATTGAAATGGTAATAAAATAATCTTTGAATGAAAAATATTTCATTATATATATATATATATTTAAATTAGACCACAAATGAAGTATAACATTGAATTAGGGACGTCATGTATATAGTAAGTTTTTTAAAAAATAAATAAAAACCACCAGAAGGTGGGGGGCATTTTGTTATAGGCTCCCCAAACTTATCCTCATAATACAAACTTGTGTTGAGCATTAGCTTGGCTCATCAGATTTGTTTTCTGTACAAAATCAGCTATGAACAAAAGAGCTGATGAAGGTGTGTTTTGGTTAAGATGTTTCCATCTGAGATATCTCCACCCTGTGTTAATATCTTGGCAACCAGATTATAACCAATCTACACCTTGGATACCTATAGACAATTACTAAAAACTTTGGTTAGTTCTATGAACTCTAGTGCTTGGCATGCCTAAAAAATCTCCCTGAATTGCTTGAATTGTAGAAAAGTTGAGATTCCTTTAATTCCATTCTTCATGCTGATGTGTTGACCTTTGTTGAGAAAAACCAACAAGATGATGTGCAACATTGTTTTGTTCCCTGTAGCAGTGTTGAAACTTGAATGCTGATGTTGCTAATAATGTGTCCAGTTCCATGAGTTCAGGTTGCAACCTCCAATGCCATTTTGTCCTTTTCCCCCCATCATCTGTACCACCTGCAAACAATCAGATTCAACAATTAGAGGTGTAAAATTTAGTTCCAAACATTTCCTAATGCCCATAATGATTCCCAGGACTTCATCATGCAATTCATCTGTAGCATGATGGATTTGATCGACTCCCAGATAGTATACCTTTCCTCTATAATCTCTTACTATCATACCAATTTTAGGAGGTGCACCAAGTGAGTATGTTGCATCCGTACTCAGTTTAAAACCTACATCAGGGGGCTCCCACTTATATGTCATAATCATTTTCAACCTTGGCTGTTTAAAAAAAAGTATTAATCCCTTTTGTATTAGGTGTTCACAGTCTGCGTATTTTTTTTGAGGGTGCACTGAGAAAATGTCTATGAGTAACCTGTTGAGATGATGCTTCATGCTGTTACTATTATGCCTAACACCCTGAAAACTCATTTTACACCTAGCTTTCCAAATTTACCAACAGATAAGGTTAGGGATTATGTTGACAAAGTTATTACTGGTTTTAGAATCATTTATGTATGACCAGTACCATGATAACCTGTTAAAATAATGTCCGGATGAAGGTTCCCTAATACCCAGTATGTTCTTTGCATATGCCCACATTATCACTGCTAAATCGCAGCCATTAAACAGATATTCCATAGTTTCCTGTTCTTTTAAACACATAGAACATCTAGAGGCAGAAGTAATTCCCAAATTGCTTATGACACCATCCAGTGGCAGAAAACTATTTAACAGTTTCCAACTGAAAAATGTAATTTTCCTAGGGAGAAGTTGATGCCATACCTTTTTGAGAGCATTGGAGGATGAATCTGTCCTCATACATAGTTCATAAGTAGAATGTATGAAGAACTTATCTGATAAGCTGAGCTTCCATATCATTAAGTCCTTTTGTTCTGTGATCCTTAGATTGATATCAATGCCATGTAATACACTTTGAGAGAATTCGAAACTAAACAGTTGTAAAAAAAGAAACCCGTGTTCCAAAAAATCCCTAACTGTTAGATAGGGGTGGGGAAATTTTATTTGTGAGTTCCATTTATCAATGAGACAGCCCAATTGAGACCAGTTAGATAACCAAAAACTACAGTCACCTGATCCTATCCTAATGAAAGTATTTTCCTCAGCTAATTTTGAAATTTTTGCACTCATTTTCCATGGATCAGAAGTCCGGTAAAATGGACGCATGTTCCAGATCAGCTTTAACCACAAACTTGTACCCTGTTGCAAGTTCCACTATAGTTTCATTGAGAATGAGTCTGTGGTGGTTGTCAAACTTATGATTTGTAGCCCATTTTCCTGTAATGGTTGTGTTAGTTTCTCCTATCTCCTCAAATGCCATTTAGGTCCCCAAAGGAAATCCTGACAAATGGCTAGGATTTTATCAATTATGTGCACTGTAGGTGCCATAACAGTCCAAATATGTTGTGGGATAGCCATTAAGACACTATTAATTAATGTTGTTCTACCTGCCCGATTAAGTAATATACTATTCTAATTCTGAATTTTAGAATTAAGTCTTTCAACCATTCATTGAAAATAGCAGTTATTTTTTCTACCCTTAAAAACGTGCACCCCTAAGTAAGTAAAAGGAAGAAATCCACGTGTCATGTGTGTAGCATCCCTAATTCTGTGTATTGTTTGCTGACTGGTCTTCTTTCCTACATAAAATGCACTCTTACTAAAGTTGACAACCTGACCAGTTGCTTTCTCATATTCATCCAGAAACAGAACTAGGTTTTGAAGTGATTTTTTTTATTTCTTTGAGGAAGATCACCATATCATCTACATATAATAAGTGAGTTATTCTCACACTACCATGGATTTTAAAGCACTCAATTAGATTGTTCTGAAACATCAACTTCAATCCTCTATTGAGGATTTCAGTAATGATGTTTAACAAAATTGGGGATCGGGGGTCTCCCTGTTTCCATCCCCTTGACGCTTTAAAGAAACCACGGGGTTTGCCATTACCTAAAACTGAGAACCAAGCTGAACCTATGTTGATGAGAATGAGATTTACAAAATGTCCATAGAAACCTAATTTTAATAACACAGAATTAAGCATCATCAATGAAACCCTATCAAATTCCTTAGACATATCAATTTTAGCTATCATATTCAAAGATTGGTCCCTATTATCTAGAAGTCTAGTAATTTCCTGCATGATGGGAGGTCATCACCGTACCTCTCAAAAATGATATTTATAAGCCCTTTTGCTTACTAAATACAACTAAGTAGATAGTTTGGCAAGTCGGGGTCGTCCACAGAGAA
>JAULKK010325300.1:0-11175 GCA_032355705.1 Rubia peregrina | reverse complement strand
TTTCAAAGTCAAATTTAATAAACTTTGACCATTAATATAAGTTAATATATGTAATAAAAATATCTTGTGAGATATTGTTAGATTCATCTTAACATCTATTTTCTAAATATCAATCTTTTATGTGAAATTATTATATGTAACTAGAGATATTGACGATCAAACATGATCATTGAAGACCGTGAAAAGTAGAGTTGGCAAAAGTAATGGGACAATGAGAATATTTTATATAATAAAAAAATAAGCAAGGAAAACGAACCTTATGTTGGGATTGTCGATACAGGAACCCCTGTTGGGTGAAAGGAGATCTCCTATTGGGCAAAAAAGACTGGCAATCTATGAACGAAGGTAGCACCATTTCCACCAGTTCACCCTCGATGGCAGCTGCAAACAGAGGGTATGGTTTTATTATTAGATTTGGTTTGTTGGAAGTTTCTGGTTTCGTGAGGTTTTCGTGAGTTTTTCTAGGGAGGTCATGCTGATTGGTTGGGGGCATTTCTCTTTTATTTTCATTTTATTTATTTTAAAATTTTCTTTTTCATGGTAGGAGACTCTTAATTTTGTATTTCATTTTTTAGAAGTTTTTTCCCTCCCTTTTAAGGTATTTTCTTTTTCACAATTAAAAAATGGGCAGATTTTAACATGAATTTTATTATTTAAGTATCAGATAGGGACTATCTCTGTCATTGTATGTTTTCTTGGCAACCATTTTCCGGTAAAAAATCATTGACTTTAGATATGTGATCCAAAGATTCAAATATGGAAAAGAGAAATCCAAGTCAAAATTATTAAAACGACGGACCTCTGGCAATACCATTATTTTTGAGGATTTAAGTTATATTTGTAAACTTTGATCCATTAAGATGCTCAGACCAATTATATATGTTAATTTTATTTACATGGTCTTTAGATATTTTTGGGTTCGAGTTAGGTATAATTCTACACATATGAGTAGTTTCTTGGGTTTTGAAAGTAAAAACAAGACAACTAGGTAATTATGCTTCATCGTCATATTACTGACATAGGTATGTCGATGCTCCTTCATTCCAGCCTTCATCTTCTTTTTGGTATGGTGTAGTTTTGAAAGAAATCTACATCACAAACAGACTGCATACTTTACTTTTATCTGGTCAATTCTGACCCTTCGTTATTTTTTATACTACTCTTGCTACTCCAACTTTCATCCATTTGGTTGTGATTTTTTTCCTGTATTTAAGGCATTATGCGACGCATACATTAGCACCTCAGAGTATGCCCTTTATATTTTTGGGTAACAGTTCACAGTACACGGGTTATTGCTGTTTCGATCCTCTTACGAAGAAGAAGTATATCACTCATCATGCTCGCTTTGATGAGATGTTTTTTTCCAGCTACCCATACTGGCCCTGCTATTTATTTTTCTTCATTTGACGTTTCTACCTCTTTGGAAGTGTTTGAGCCATTTTCTCCAGCTGAATCGCCCTTTATTTTCAAAAATTCTAATTTACAGTCTGTACCGGTAGCACACGGGTTCTTTGATAATTGATGTTTTTCCACATGCTCAGCAGTTCGGTCCGCTGAAAGCTCCATCATCGCATGTGCCTCACACACTGCCACACACTCAAAGCTCACCGCCAACATGTGAGGCTCACGCGTGGCTGGACGTGCCTTTCACTGTCACCGTCGTGCCTCAAGCGGCTCTGGCGCCAGTCCAACAACATCCAATTGTCTCTTTCATGCCTTCTCCGTTTCCAGATCGATCGCCGCCATTACCCTAGGGTTTTACACCCATCTCAGGCTCCGTGTCATCTTCATTATCGGGTCCCTCTTCTCTTCATCCGAAGGCTACTCAATCTCGCACTGGTTCTCTCAGGTACACAGATTTTTCTGACAATGATATTTGTGGTTTTATGAGTGCTTTATTTGCTAAGACTGAGCCTCCAAATCATCCCTTGACTGTCAAGGATCCTATATGGGTTGCTGCCATAGATTCAGATATGGATGCTCTTAAACTCAACAGACGTGGGATTTAGTTTCTCGTCCATCAAATGCAAATGTTGTTGGTTCAAAATGAATTTATCGTTTAAAGTATAAGGCCTATCTCTCTTGACAGGCATAAAGAAAGGTTAGTTGCTCAAGGTTTTTCGTAATTACCTGGTTTTGATTATGATCATATGTTTAGTCCAGTAGTTAAGGCATCTACTGTTCATATTGTTTTGTCTCATTGAATGTGATTAGTGATTTGGTCTTTTTTTTATATTAATGCTACATCATTCACTATGATGTTTCACTATGAATTTTCATTACACTTAGGTAAAATGCATTAGTTTGGGTATTTTCGTGCTTCTTACTTTTAGGAGCTAAAAAATTGATACCTATATACCCTTGATTTTCTTCTTCATAGTCACTGCACCGCCGTCGGCTCCTCCGCCACCACTTCGCCGAAAACCTCCGGCGATGGAAACTTCACCACACCGCTGCACCACCACCAAGCCACCCCCTTGCCATCTCACTATTACCCCACAACCAACCTACCACGAAACCTCGCCACCGGTACCACCCCGTTGGAAACCTTCACCGAAGGAAACTTCACCAGCACCGCCACGCCACCACCAAACCATCACTTTGCCACCCATCTCCACCTCGCCACCTTTCTCCCTCAACTCTCCCCTCACCCGCACCTTTCTCTTTCTCTCTCTTCCCCATCACCCTCACCCTCGCCGCCCTCCTTCCCCTCCCCTCTCCCCTCCCCTCACCCCGTCGCCCACATGAGAAAACCCTATCCACTCGCCACCGCCCCACAGCCACCCTCAGTCGCCACTACCTCAGAAACCTACCTACCACCAGAAACCTTCTCAAAACCCTAGTCGCTCCCTCCCCAGCTCTCCGCTCGCCATCATCCCACAACCACCCCTGCTCTCCTACTTCTCAAAAACCTAGCCGTCCACCACCACCCCACACCCTTCTCCTCAAAACCTTGTCGCCTGCTACCACCCCACAACCACCTCCGCTTCGAAACCCTAGACAATTACTCAAACAGAAACCTCCGACCACTTAAATTATCCGATGCTGACGAATTCAACGAGTGATACACTGACAAAAAAGTTGCCAAATTCTGCTCGTGGGATACTTTCACCTCCAAAGAGGCCGCAGTGAGCTACGTCGCTGGCACCATACATTGCCGACTGTGTTTGTTGATTGACCGAATTTGGAGAGAATCAAGGAAGAAAGGAAATGGAGGAAGAAACGAAGGAAATGGAAGTGGGGGAAGAAAGGGGAGGAAGAAAGGGGAAAAAGAGGGCAGATATGTCTTTTCTCATTTTTTGATATTTTCCTTTTTCAATAAGGGCAAATTGTATTTTCCACAAAATTCGGCCATCCAAAAATTGATTAAAAAATCAGCGGAGTCAGAGGTTAGATTAGCACTTTCTGAGAATGTAGGGTTATACTGACTCTTAGAGCCTAAAGTCAGGGTCATTTTAGCACTTAACTCTAACATAATAGTCTCACTCTCATGCATTTTCTTATTTCTTGTAGCGATTTTCAAAGGTGAAAATGTGAAAATACGAATTACCATGAACAAAAAAATATACACTTAGCTTTGTAGAAATTCGAACCTTGATTTGGACTACGCCCATCTCTTTTGTAACACTAGGCTCATTGAGTCTATTCTCCAAAATGTCTACAAATGATTCAGATGGTTGAAAGTGCAACATATTCATCCAATATACACGCTTTCGCTTGGTACAATCAAAATCAACCTCTAATGGTCCCTACAAAGCAATGTCGATATGTAACAAATATTTTGCCAAATTAAAGGACTCATAAGTATTTGCAATAGTTAGAATAATAAAACCATCACCTCTCAATGAAAGGAGCAGTGAATATTTTCTTATTGCATCGCCTAATGGTTTCTCTTTCATAATCGATTATTTCTACCCTCGAACACCCAATTTCTTTAGTCATCACCGGACAGAAATACCCTACTCATCCCTTCTCGTTTTAATTAAAGGAGTACTATGTGTACCTTATATAAGATATTTTGAACATTAGGCATTATCATATTGGTAAACACATGCCTTGGTTTTGACCAAAAACACACTAATTTTTTAAAAATACGTACGTAGAGTTATGTGGGTGTCCGGAAATCCAATCGTACATCATGGGAACGAAAAGCAGTGGCTTCTTCGCCATTTGTGATCTTGACCTTGGTGGTCATGCATCCTTAGTCGGGGGTAAAATTTTCTTCGATGTCGTTGGCCGGGTCGCTTTCAAATAACTATCTTTTGTTCTATCCACTTATATTAAACGCATTTTCCATAGAAGGAACATTCCTTGGGTGAGCCCCACTCTCTTTTATTTGCCTTCTGGAATTGCAAAATTGGCATTATGCACTAACGGTTTTTCCAACGATATCTTAGAACTCCATCACCGATTGGTATGTAGTGATGATGCCGCATTGCTTCATGTAGAATACCGCCAGCTACGTGTAGTGGTCTTGCATTTTCACCAAGTTCAATGAATAGTTTGCGCAAATGTGAATCGTACATTTAATAAACAATCAGTGGTTAATTCCATTTTAACCTACAAAGGAACATGAATAATAATTATTTGTACCTTTTTTTTTTCTTGGATAGGATGGTCTTGTTGAGATGATCTTCATTTGTTGTCTTCGGTTGTACTGTTTCGCGGCTCCCCTCAATCTCGCCCGATGAGTGGTGAGATCCTCTTGATAGGGACTCCAAATCGCTTTTTAGATTACTTAGATGGTCAGGTAAAGGAAGACCAGTGTGTTTGACTAACTTCTGAATCAAAATGTCTTTTTTACTTTATTTAGTCTCAAAATTGGGATTCTTTTTGCAACATGTAGACTCTAGATGGCTTTGCCGTTATCATAAAAACGTACTATCCAAAAGCATCTCTTTGTGACATAAATGCACCCACTCCTCGTGCGCGTCCCGGGTGGTCAGATTTCCTGATTGCCTCGTATAGGACGTCATGCTTATCGGTTGAAATGAATCGACATTGAATTTGACAATGTTTTAACTTAGCCTGCAAAAATTGTACAACAAGTCAAGCTTCAACAATTATCAATATTTACATTTGAAAAGAAAAAGTATTTCGTAAGGGGATTACCACTCATCCCGGTAGTTCAATCTCGAACGGCTTTCCGTAACGACCCTATTTGTTTTTTAAACCTTTGAGGAAAAGATTACACCGATCTATTTGATCCACATCGATCGGAATGACCGATAACCTAGCCTCTTCCTTAGTCATCCCCTCTTCCATCACCAACAAAATATCGTGTTCGAAATGTTCCTATACCATTTCAAGGGCTTCTAAGCCATAACCCCCACGACTCTTCCTATGAGGAACTATGTTCAAAGACGCAATCCGTCATTTTTCTTCCCTTGTACCCTATGTGAGGATGTGAAAGTTATGTGATAATATGACTTATAAACAATATATTCTATTTGGTTTACTAACTTTTTCCTGAATCTCAAGGGCTCTTCTCTTGTAGATCTCCTAACTCTCTGGTTGAATATGTGTCTAAATTAGCCATGGATGGTCACCATTCTTATTCGAAAAGATGTAATCTCTTGATAGGGTGTACTTGTGTTCCCGCCAACTCTTCGACAACATACTCATTACTTTTTCTTCTTAAGACTCCATATCTGGGGCATCGATTTCAAAGGGTCTCTATAAGGAGATAAACGGGGTTGCTAAAAATATATTTCCATTGAATTAGAAAAGGAGAAGGCGATTAGCTTGAAAATTGTCCAAGTTACGAGAATGTTACCTTGCACTCCATCCATAGGGTGTCCTTGTATTGTTTTGGCACTTTGTGCCAATTATCGTAACAAATGTTTACCCTCGTCCTGCCCACATTTCCTACCCAACTAGACCACCTAGCACATTTTTCCAATAAACATCGGCTGGCCTCGTTAAAAACCGGCAAGGTCATTTCCTTCCCAGTCATCTTCATTTTCTAGTGTTCTACAATGTGTCTTAGTAATTCCTATCTCTTCCGACCCATCTCCATCGTCATCATCATACGTTGTTTCAGTATTTCCATCATGAGAAGATAATGGATCATCACGTGTCCTTTTTCTCGACATTCTACTACCTATAAACACGTCTTTAATTAAGCCAATCAATTGCACTCAATAAGCCCAACACATACCAAATTCCCTAAACCCTACGTGGATAAACCTCAAACAATAATGATGATTGATTCATAATAATGCAAAAACAAAAGGAAACATTTTACGCTTTATGAATAGCCATGAACATTGTGAGCACACAATGATAAAAGTAGGTACCATTTTGAATATCCCGTCTTTCAAAAACAGCAAAATCTTCAATCAATAAAACAGCCAACTCTTCATTCTGTAAGAGAATGTCACTGGGATCTATAAAAGAATGTGGAGACAACAATATCCTCTTCATCAAGATTAAAATCAGGCGAAGCAAATGATGAGCAATCGAAACAAACATTGCTTCTCATATGCACAATTCACAGCAAACTCACAGCAAAAAAATAGCAATCTGTTTTCGCGAAGACTGTCAAGTACGGCAACCTCCACCTCCTCCTCCTCATCCAAAGACGGGTCTGCGATAATATTGATGCCATTGTTGCACATCATCAGCGTGAGCACAAGCTGTACCTTTCTCACGATCCCTTGTAGACATAGATTTCAAGTCTCTTGACACCTGGAGTTCAGTTCTACCAATCTCATGATCCCTTGATTTAGCTCTACGGTTCTCCTCCTTTCTCCTCACCACATGACTGCCTGCAACGTTACGCCCGCCACCATCATTACCTGCAATTGTCCATGCAGCAGGTAATTAAATGACAGAATAACAGGTAATTAAAATGCTCAACTGTGAACTAACTTGATGTAAATCATTAGAAGTTTAGAATTTTCTTCCTCCCTCTTCTTCCATATGACCCCAAAAGCATTTTCATGAACGACTTTGCATATTTTTGTGAGCGAACACACATATCTGGAAAAAGCACTAGCAAGAACAGATTACCACGACGCAGACTCTGAACGGCGACAACCTCATCATTTCTTGTTGATTCACCCCTCGCATTTTTTTTGCCATAATATCGATGCCATGCTTTCACACCATCATAGGCGTACTGAGTTTGACTAGGTCCTGCATGAACAAAAGTTTGCATCAAGAAATAGAGATTGCAACTTTAAATGACAAAGGGGTTCTTGAATCTTGCCCCTCACAACTTTAAATGACAGATTACCACGATGCAGACTCTGAACGGTGGCAACCTCCTCATCCTCTCTTGTTGATTTACCCCTCGCAATTTTTTTTCTATAATATTGATGCCATGCTTTCACATCATCATCAGCGTCCCGAGGCTGACCAGGTCCTGTATGAACAAAAGTTTGCACCAATTTAATGACAAAAGTTTGCATCAAGAAATTAAGTTTGCAGCAATTCAATGACAAAGGGTTCTTTAATCTTGACAGTTCTGTATCAGTATAGCAGCTCAATCAAAAGCACCAAAAGTAACTATGATGTAATTTCTCAACCATTAGAACAAAGAATATAGATACCTGCTTTCTTTGACACAGGCTTCAGTTTCCTGGACACCTGGATATCAATTCTACTAATTTCTTCAAAGTCCCTTCGTTTAGCTCTAGACTGCTTCCTGTAATCAACAACAGTCTCCACTTGGTATCCCGGCATCATCTCCATTATCCTCCCTAGATAACTGCCACCAGTTACTGCAACATCACGATCATTGGTCGAAGAATTATAAGTCCTCCCTAGATAACTGCCACCAGGTACTGCAACATCACGATCATTGCTCGAAGAATTATAAGTCCTCCCTAGATAACTGCCCCCAGGTACTGCAACTTTACGATCATTGCTAGAAGAATTATAAGTCCTCCCCAGATAACTGCCACCAGGTACTGCAACTTCACGATCATTGCTCGAAGGATTATAAGTCCTCCCTGGATAACTGCCCCCAGGTACTGCAACTTCACGAACATTGCTCGAAGAATTGTAAGCACCATTGCCTGCAAAATGACAGTACAACAACTTTAAATGACGGATAACAACACACATTGCAGCCTGCCCTATCTCTGCTTATATCTGGGACCTAAATAAATTCTGAACTGTGATGAACTCATTACAAGTTTCAAACGACACGTAAGGATAATCAATGGCGGCCAAGTCAAGTGCATAAACTGTAAGCAATGACATGACAAGCAAACATGCATATCTGGAGAAATAAGTACGACGAAAAAATTACCACGATGCATTTTCTTGCTTAGTCTCTTGTTTATCTTCCCTTCATTCTTCTGTAAGCTTCTTCTTGTCCTCTGAACTAGCTTACTCACCATTTCTCCCTCACTCGCGCTCCAAGTTTCCTCACTCGAATATGCAATCCATGAATAATATCTGTCGTGAATCGAGTCCATGATCGAAGGTTGAAAACCCTAAGCAACCTACGAGCAGACAGTTTGGCTAAGTTGAGTGTAAGGTCTAAAATGGTTCATCAGTCTTTTACTTTTCAATCACTGACGCATGAGATTAGGAGGTTACCAATTCTTGACAAAATGAATCTACCTGCAATTGTAATACATTAATGAATGTTGAAAAGAATCTACTGTTTTCCCTTTTTCAATTGGATAGATGCATAGCTCGCACAAGAAGGGGATTACATCAGAGAAGGATCAGATTCTGCTCAGGAATAATCAGACTCAGATTGGAATATCTATAACAAGTGCAGATGGAGTGGCTACAAGACTTAAGCAGCATAAGAAAGAACTCATGGAAGCATTACTCAGCAAATCAGAATGCAATTAACACCGGGGTGGAAATTGCAATCTTTGAAAACACATTTTCTACAAAAAAGAGAGTAAATATATAAGAATTAATTTAGGAATAGATCTTAAATATTTCCAGGTACTTCCTCTGTCCCAGTCCAAATTACCCACTAACTTTATGACATTATTCTCTATCAAACTTTGACCGCATATTATCGTATGTGGTATTGTTTAATTCGTCTTAACATGTAATTTCTAAATATCAATTTTTTATTTACTATTATTGTAAGTAGTTAAACATACTAAGGCTCAAACATGTTTCTTGAATGATGTATAATTATTAGGGTGTAATTTGGGCTGGGACGGATTAATTGTTTTGCTTGCCTTTAGCTCTTTCACCAAATGCCAATCTAAAACGCTTTGTATATTATATTATATTAATCGGGATTGGGACCCCAAATTCAAATGGCGGTTTCATCTTTAAAAAAATGTCTTTGGATTTATGTAAACAATTTCATTTTAAACATAAAATTCCAACATGTCATCTGAATTCCTTTTGTATTTCACTTATTCATAAGCGTACCTAACCTGATAGTAAATGCCTAAAACATATCAAATTACAGATATTATAAACACAAGAAATCCACCAATCACAATGCTTGTCATTCTATTTTCTTTTTTAACACATCAATTTAGTTTATCTATACAAATAGCTAGATCTACAATCAAATTTGAATTAACAAATCAACATGTTCTCGACCAGTTTGAGTGGAATAAATAGAATGAATTTCGTCACAGTTTGCTAATAAGTCCATTTTGAAACCAATTGAATGAACATGTTGAATAAAGTATTAACTTTAAATAGTTTAATCAAAGATGTTGAAAAGTTTTAATTATGAGTAAGGAAAACAATTAAACCTTATGTCGGATTGGTCACAGGGAAATTAGATACGGAGATCTCCTAATATTGGGCAAAATCTGAAAATATGTGTACACATCAAATGAAAGACAGAAAGAGGGGAAAAGGGATTAGGGCAATGGATTATAAAATAGCTAATGTTGAAAATAAGAAAAGGAAATAAAGAGAAATATGCAAATCTCGTCCCAGTTTGCTACACAGGTACCATTTTGCAATTACTTGAATTAACATATTCCAATAGAGTCATTTTATAAAAAAAAAACCAAACATATTGTTGAAAAGTCCAAATAAACAAGGAAAACAAACCTTATCTTAGATTGGTAGCAGAAAAATTAGATACGGGATCTTCTACCGGAAGAAAGGAGATGTTCTATTGAGCAAAAAAGACCGGAAATCCGTGAATGGAATTCCAATAGAGTATTATTTTATATAAAATAAATAATCAAAGATGTTCTTGAAAAGTCCAAATTAGCAAGTAAAATGAACCTTATCTTGGATTGCTTGCAGAAAAATTAGATACCAGATCTTCTATCGTACGAAAGGAGACCTTCTATTTGGCGAAAAAGACTGAAAATCTGTGAAAGGAAGCAGCTTCCACCGGTACGCCCCCTTGATGGATGCAGCGAACAGAAGGTATGATTTATTTATTATATTTTACTAAAAAAATTAATCAAATAGGTTGTTGAAAAGTCCAAATTTGCAAGGAAAACAAACCTTATCTTGGGTTGGTCGCAGAAAAATTAGATACGGGAACTCGTATCGGAAAAAAGAGATCTCCTGTTGGGAGAAAAAGACGGGAAATCAGTGAACGGAATTCCAATAGAGTATTATTTTATAGAAAATAATAATAATCAAAGATGCTGTTAAAACGTCCAAATTAGCAAGGAAAACGAACCTTATCTTGGACTGGTCATAGAAAAATTATCTACAGAATCTTGTATAAAAAAAAGGAGATCTCTTATGGAGCGATAAACACTGGAAATCTGTGAACGGAATTACAATAGAGTATTATTTTATGAAAAATAATAATCAAAGATGTTGCTGAAAAGTCCAAATTAGCAAGGAAAACGAACCTTATCTTGGACTAGTCGCATAAAATTAGATACGGGATCTCCTACCAGATAAAATGAGATCTCTTATAGGACGAAAAGTAATAGTAATATGTGAAGGGAATTCCCATAGAGTACTATTTTATATTTTAAAAAAATCAAAGATGTCGAGAAGTTCAAATTAGCAAGGAAAGCGAATCTTACCTTGGACTGAGCGCAAAAAAGAAGAAGATATGGGATCTCATACCGGACAAAAAGAGATCTCTTATAAGGCAAAAAAGACTGAAAATCCGTGAATGAAATTCCAATAGAGTATTACTCCCTTTGTCCCATTACTTTTGATCACTCTACTTTTTCAAAGTCAAATTTAATAAACTTTGACCATTAATATAAGTTAATATATGTAATAAAAATATCTTGTGAGATATTG
>JAULKK010325289.1:0-11176 GCA_032355705.1 Rubia peregrina | reverse complement strand
ATTTATCAGCCTCCCCTGGAAAAAATTTCTGGTTCCGCCATTGCATGTATATATATATATATGTATGTATATGCATGTATATATATGTATATGCATGTATATATGTATGTATATATATATATGTTTACGTTTAATCCTATACGCGAACACTTAGGAAAATCTCTCTTATTCGTGGACAATCATTCTTACCACTATCTACTTAGTTATATTTATGACGTAATTGGAGTTATAAATTGTACATTTGAGAGGTACGATGACGACCTCCCAGCCACTCCAAACCCTAACACACCTGAAACTTCTCCAAGGCACCCTTTTCTTCTCCCGCTTCCAACCCTTTTGCTGCTCAACCCTCCCGCCGTTCCAAACCCTTAAACCGCTGGAACTTCTCTGCGGTGGCGATTGGGTGACCAAGATCTTAGAATCTTGCTTCGTGATGGCGGGCCTCATAACCATCATCGCATTCGCAACCTCCACCATTGTACCTAGCAGTGTGAAACCATATGGAATACAAAATTTGAAAAATGAACTGGCGTCCTACATTTTTGCCATAGCTTCTCTCATCGCGTTGTACTCTTCCATCACGATGTTATCTATATTTCTGACCATTTGCTCATCTAACCGGAGGGGAGGGAGAGCTAGGGTTCTACAAGGCGGCAGAGGTAGTGGTGGTGGTGGTTGGTGGGTTTTCGCAGGGCGGCGGGTGGCTGGGATGGTTCTGCAGAGCTAGGTGGCGGTGGGGTGGTTCTGTGACGGTGAGGTGGTGGTTGGGCTAAAAGGTTTGTTATGGTGGATGTGTTTTAACTAGGGGTGTTCATGTTGCCTGACCCGACCCGACCCGACCCTTTTTGACCCGGCCCATATGGGTCAGGTCGGGTCAATGTCCCATTTGGGTCAAAATCGGTCGGGTCAGATTTTGATCCAAATCGACCCGTTTTGACCCATTTGCAATTTTACTCCATTTTCTTGGAAAAAAAAAAGAATTCGTTTATTACAACATGCCCACCATTAATTTAATTCACAAACAAGTTTAACATTCTTGAATTATTATTTTTATAAAATTAAAAATAATTTTGCAAAACTACTATTAATTATAAATAATATATATATTAATATATGAAATATATGTTCATAATTGTATAGATAAATTTTAGTAAAATTATATTTCTTAAATGAAATATCAAAAGTATTCTAACTAAGTAAAATGAAAATAATTTTATTTTTTATTATTTGAATAATATATAATTAAATATAATATAATATTCTTATTTTAAATTATATAAAATAAATCATAATTATATTTATTTTTTAAATATTATCACATTTAAAAATAATATATTTTATATAAATAAATTATAAAAATTTACTATTTTTGTATGATTTTGATCAATTTGGGTCGACCCATGATCCAGTCTGACCCGACCCTAAACTATGAGAATTTTGACCCGACCTGACCCGAACCATTTGTCCCAGAATTTTGGGTCAATTTGGGCCGAACAGCTGACCCGCCCTGACCCATGAACACCCTTAGTTTTAACGGTGGTGTACTGAGGTAAGTTGTGGTGATGTGCTAAGGTGGCACTCTAGCGGGTGGTGGCGCAGTGGTGGTGGATAAGAAGAAGAGAGTAATGGTCGAGGGTATTTTGTCATTTCAGATTTAGTCAACACCCAAATTCATCAGTCATCGCCGAAATTAGGACGAAAGGTTATAACTGCATAATTCGTCATAAAGTTAGGGTTATTTTGATGGTTTCTCATTTTGAAGGGTTATATTGGCACTTTAAACTTAGAGTTAGGGTTAGAAGTGTTAAATCCCACTTAAAGTTTTTTTAAACCTCCTTGGGGGAAGGGTATTAATAGGCACTCCTAGCCTTATAAACGAAGAAGAACGTTGAGTTACATTTTGTGAAATAGAAAGGACCCTTTGATGTATACAAAAACTTGGGGTGTTCTTACCTATAGTCTCCACCCTTGTGTTAGCTATAGTAGGCCAGACCTGAAATGTAATAGGGCCATATAGCTATGTTGCACGGGGACAGCTACTAGGGTGACGTACCCGTACCGGGGACGTCCCCATATCAGATACTTGATGGGTACTTCTAGGAAACGTTTCCATCCCGATTCCTAAATTCTACTACTAATAGAAAATCAAGAACACAAGTAGAGTTAATTCTATGTTACTATTTTATTACTGTTTAAAAAATCTACTAATTTCTAGCTCCAATTTGTTAAAGAACATTTTAGAAATACTACTATCTTATATTTTTATCAAAGACATTACTACGAATCCTTGCCGTACCCGTATCCAAAATATTTATGTTTTGCCGTTTCCCGTACCCGTATATGTCCCCGTCCCCGACTCGGTGCAACATAGCCATATAGTATATAAATTGAATGATGAATTACTAAAATAAATAAAATTGTTTATTATAGTAATATCATCAACCAGAAGAGGTTCTAATAATGGTAGCTTAATAGCCAACAATGGCTTTTTAAGAAGTTCCAATGTGGGGAGTCAAAACTGTATCCACTGCATGTTGAGGGTTCAAAATTCAGAAGTAGAAATCTGGCATGGATAGTGTAAAACATTATCACTAGTGTTTTGATCAGCAAACTGAGAGAGAAAATGAGTGCCTGCAGTATAGAAAGATAAAAAATATTGGTAGTATCAATCCTCATTAAAGTGTGGTATGCGAACTCTAATATTAGGTATAACATTCATGTCCATATGAACTATCCCTCTGATTCGAGGGCGAAGGGTTAGCATTTTCCAAGAAACATATGAGGATCTAACTAGTGAGTCCTTTGCAAGAGCATCAGCAACGCTATTAGTTATCCTATAGGTATGAGAGATCATATTGGTATTACCTGATTATGGATCTCATCAGCAATGGTGTGCAATTTCTAGTTAGCTTTCATAGGGTTCTTAATCATGTTAATGACCCATACACAGTCAGATTCAATTAAAGTATTAAGTCTTGAACCATCAACAATCTAAAGGCCAAGCTAAATGGCTTTGATTTTAGCTTTAAGTGCTGATTCAGCCTCAGTATATCTGGAACAAGAAAAAAGGAAAATATCCTAGATACTCTCCAGCAATCAGTCATATTATACCTGTGTAACCATTCTTCCAAAGTCCATCCACATTAATTTTTATCCAACCTGTAGCAGGTTTGGACCAAGATAATATAGAGATTATCAATTTGAGGGGGAGGGGGAGTCTAATGGGTGGTATGAGACCATTGTTAACCAAATTTTTATCAGGGGGTTAGATGAGAAAATAGGTTTAGCAAGCAGTGAGTAAAACAAGTTATCTCTAATTTGTTTCACAATATTAGTGACTAAAAACCCGGTATTATCGAATAAAAAAGAGTTCTTTTCTTTCCCTAGTGACCACCAGGTAAAGGAGGGAATGACATTTGCTATGTTTTTTGTGTTTATGAAAAAGCTAAGTGAGTCTAGTAAAATAGAAATACTAACCATAGATTCTGAAATTTTTTATTAGGAATGTTCAGAATTAAGTGGATCTGATTCCACACAGCTCAAGTTATGGTGCATGAGTTGAAAAAAATGGTCTACTGAATTCGTATGATTGCATGCAAGCCATTTCGAAGCTAAATGAAGATATCACCGAAAGGCAGAAAATAGTTCATCATTTTCGACATAAAGATAGTTATTATTTTTTGCAATCTGGGATTCTAGATTTTCTGTTTAGAAGGATAGTTAGCTATTTGTGTGTCCTGGATCCTATATGCAAATTTGAAAGTGAAAGCCCCGTTGTTTTCTAGTTTCCAAATCATCCTATCAGTCCTCCCTTGAGTAATTCTTTGCATCTGGCAGAAAAAGGGTAATGTAAACAACTCAGTTTATTCTCAATGAATTGAGAAACTGAGCAAAGCTGTGGAATGTTTGTCACAGATGGCTGGCATATATCCATTGAGCGTCCATGATCTGTCCAATTAGCTGCCAAAATTGACACCTCCCTTCACATGAATAACCCTGGTGTGTTGCTCAGCTAAAGATTTAATTGAGCAGATTCTTTTCCAAGTCTGAGATGTTCTTTGTGAGTCTTTTGGAACCAAAGCAATTGGGACCAGATTGTTAAGCCGTGTTGGATCTTCAACCAGAGCTTTAGTGAACAATTATATATAATGTTTTTATAGACATAAAACCTAGTCCATTCCGATTTCTATCTGAGCAAGGTCTTGCCATTTTCTCCAGGTATTATAGGTTTTCCATCATGTTCACCCCAAAAAAACTGGACATTTTTTTTCTCTATTTTCTTAATTATCTTATTAGGTGTCTTAATGACAAACCATATGTGTTGGGGTGATGAATGTATGCAAGACTCAATAAATATCAGTTTTCCCCTTGACTTAACCACCTATTTTTCCAATTACTAATCTTATTATCAATTACTTCCTATTTTTCCAATTACTAATCTTATTATCAATTACTTCCTAGAGATGTTGGAAATGGACATTTTTAACTTTCCTTGTGAAAATAGGGCAACCTTAGTATTTAAAAGGAAAGGAAGCTTGTTTCATTCCTAAAATACTTCTCAGTTGTCTTACTTTTCAAATGTGGCCCTTTTGCTTATGAAAAAAAAAACTAGATTCACCACAGTTTATCTTTTGGCCAGTTGTAAGTTCAAAAATCTCGAAGAAGTCTTTCAAGCCTATTGAATCAGTTTTAGAAGCCCTCATTAAAACAATAGTATCATCTACATAACATGATGGGAAATTGGAGAAGTATTAGGGGGCAGTTGATAGTAAGTGAGTTTTTGGTTTTGGAAGATAAAAGAGACTTCTAATAAAAGACTCAGTGAAGCGATTAAAGAGAACGGGAGAAAAGAGATCACCTTGATTGATACATCTAGTTTCTTTACAATCCCCTACTGGCTTTCCATTTAAAAGGACAACGAATAAAGCATACAATAGACTCCTCATGAAAACTTGCACAAATTGACCATGGAATCCAAATGTTAGTAAAATCCTATTCCTAAAAGGTCAACTGTCCCTATCAAATGATTTCCTAAGGTCCAATTTTAAAATGAAGTTAGGAACTCTGCATTGAGCAAGCTGGCGTCCTCAACTCATGCACACTTATCTAAATATGTGCTAGTAGCAGATCTGGCATGGAAGTCAACCAATGCAAGACAAGTAGGGGCGATACATGGGTCAGTGCTCGACTGGACGACACTCATTCGTAACTACCTGGAGCATGAGACACTGCTGGCGGATGACAAGGAGGCAAGGAAAGTAAAAAAGAAAATCACTACAGTATGCTGTGAGGAGTGGGTTGTTGTACAAGAGAGGTTACAATGAACCATGGCTCATATGCGCAGGACCCGAGTTGGCAAACACGATCCTCAGGTAGATGCATGAAGAAAGTTTTGGCAGTCATTAAGGAGCAAGAACGATAGCGATGCGAGCAGTAAGGGCAGGATACTACTGGCTGAACATAAAGACAGCTTCGAAAAAATGGCCAAAGAATGTCACAGCTGTCAAAAGCATACAAAGGTGCAAAGGCTCCCACCATAACAAATTACCAGCATAAGATCACTTTGGCCTTTCGTAAAATGGGGGATCGACATTGCAAGGCCGTTCCCTGAGGCAGTAGGGAGAGAGAGGTTTATTTTTGTCGCAATAAACTACTTCACAAAATCGGTGGAAGCAGAGGCTGTAGCAAGCATAACGGGTAAAAGAGTAATAACCTTTGCTTGGTAGAACATAGTATGTAGATTCGACATCCCACAAGTGATAGTGAACGACAATGGAAAGCAATTCGCCTATGAGCCTTTCAGGTCGTGGTATGCTGGTTTGAACATGAAGCAGCAGTTCACCTCTGTTGCCCATCCGCAGGCAAACGGACAAACAGAGGTGATGAACAGAACCATAATTCAAGGATTGAAAAAGAGTCTAGGACAAGCCAAAGGAGAATGAGAGGAAGAACTAGTAAGTGTGATTTAGGCATACAAGACTACGTCAAGGGCTGCCACCGAAGAATCACCATACAGGCTACGTTTCGAGACCGAGGCAATCATTCCCCCAGAAATTGCAGTGCCCATCAAGAGAGTAGCTAAACCGATAAATCAGTAAGAGAACGAAATAGCAGTCAAGGAAATTTTAGATGGGCTGGAGGAGCTTAGGGAGAAAGTGCACTGAAAGAGGCCGCGTACAAGCCTTAGATGGAAAAACATTAAATAAGATCCTTGAAAGTGGGGGACTTAGCAATGAGAAAGAATGAAGCAAGTCGAGCCCAGGGTCAGAAGAAGCTAGACGCGGAATGGGAAGGCCCATACAAGGTGGCTAAAGATTGGGGAAAAGAGTGTACACAATGGAGACGATTGACAGAAGGCCAATCCCCCAGACCTGGAACATAGCTAACCTGAGAAGGTACTAAGCTTAAGTAATTGTAGGTTTAGGTGTGCATAAAACCTGCTGTCAAGAAGTTTGATATGACTGGTGGGTGAGACGGGATTCCTGAAGGGACCAAGTCTTTTGTAAGCCCTAAAGAATGTGGTCCTGTGGAAATCCTGTCCAGCGCCCTATCTCTTTTTGGCCTATCACCTATTTATTTATAAATGACAAGAGCAGGGAAGAAAATAAAACTCTGGCAACAACCATAGCCGAAGAAAAACAAGCCTGATCTAGGCTAAAGTTGCAGCGCTGGCCCCAACAGCCAGTGTAATTGCAGGCCAGATCTCAAATAGGCAAAGGAAATGAAACTCCGGCCACAACCATAGCCTGAGAAAAATAAGCATGATCTAGGCTAAATTTATAGCGCTAGCCTCAACAACCAACATAATTGCAGGCTGGATCTCAAATAGGCAAAGGAAATGAAACTCCGGCCACAACTGTAGCTGGAGAAAAATGAGCTTGATTTAGGCTAAAGTTGCAGCACTAGCCACAAGGGCCAGCGAAATTGTAGACCTGATCTTAAATAGGCAAAGTAAATGAAGCTCCGACCACAACCATAGCCGGAGAAAAATGATCTTTGTCTAGGCTAAAGTTGCAGCACTATCTCCAACAGCCAGTGCAAATGCAGGCCGAATCTCAAATAGGAAAAGGAAATGAAGCTTCGACCACAACCATAGCCAGAGGAAAATGAGCCCGATACAGGGCAACATTCCGCACAACAGTGCTGTAAGGAAACAACATTTTTTAAAGGGGAAGATTATCCATAACAACCAAAAGTAAATATAAGGCGGAAGAGGTGACCAAAGTTAATTAAAATTAATTGACAAAAGAAGAAATCATAACAGTTGCAGAGTCCGTTAGCCAAAAGGGGGAAAACTCACCCCAAAAAAGAAAATAAATTTTTTCATCCCTCAATAGGGGAACACACATATACACAAGAAAAATCATTTAAGTCTCCTTATCGACAGTCTCATCTCCATTCTCCCCAACGGCTGGAGCTTTACCTCTTCCAGCTCAATCAGTGTTCTCGGCACTATCAACAACCTGGGCCACTAGCAGAGTGTGGATCGGTTTCAACGGAGAAATCGTCAGAGGCCCAGCTGTCAAGCTCGGCCAATGACATGCTCGGGTGTAGTTGGGATAAGTACTCAGTAAACTTGTATTCACGAAAAGGAATAAAAGTATTACCAAGGCCAACCTGCAACTGGTTCTCATCTTCAGTAGGGGAGTAAAAGTCAATGGCCTTCATCAAGGCATCACTTAGCAACTCGAAGGTCTTAGTACTCCGTACCACACAGGAGTAGAGGCTCAATAAACAGCGGATGAAGGCCCAATCTTATAAAGCATGTAGCTTAGCGACCTTGGTTTCAGAGCAATTCAGGTCCTGCTCCAACTCGAAGACGTGCTGAGCCTAAGCTTTTGGGAGGTCAGGCCACGTTTTAACTCGTTGACATCTGCCTGCAAGTTGTCGTTCTCTTTCTGCATAGCCCTGGCAGAGCAAAGATGCTGGAAACGGAAAAAAGGAGTAAGTAAAAAAAAGAATAGGAAAAGAAAAAAGAAGAAGAAGAAGCGAATGACTAATGAAAACAAAAGGCACACCTCAAAAATAGTCGCGGCCTGCCGGTCAGTAAGGGAGTTAGTCCCAGCGACGTTCAAGGACCTCTTCTGTAGCCATGCATTGAAGTGAGGGAGAGGCAAGGCCTGAGAGATAAACTCTATCCGAACAATAGCACTACGTAAAGGACATGGAGTGGAACCCCCAAGAAAAGGAGTCATGCGTGAAAGGTGGGGAGAAGGGAACTTCTTGAACAGGACGAGTGGTCAAGGCGAGCCCTTATTGCCCAGAGGCTGGAGTCTCATTAACCTCTTCATGAATCACGTCGAAGGAAGACCGATTGGGGCCAGCCCCACTTTCCTCAACCTCTCTCCCGGAGCTTCGATGAGCCCTTTTCAGAATAGGATCCTCCTCAGAGACCTTAGTGTCAGAGATGTTGATGGCTTTAACTTGCTGGTCCACGACCCAACCAACGTCCTCAACCTGGGAGGCCGGACGATTACTTCCAGACCTGCAAGGAAGCCTAGACAGGTCGCCAAGGAATGCAGCCACAGACATCTCTGCAAAAGGGGACGTGAAAAAAGGTTAAAACAAGTTAAAATCATGTAAAGGAAAATTGAATCAGCATCCCAAGTTAATTGACAAAAAGGAGACTGTAAAGCTATACCACTCATATCAGTAGGACCTTCGCCAGGAGAAATGACATCAAGGAAATACGGAAAGCCGACAACACGGAGGGTGAAATCCTGCAGGATGTGGTTGTATCTCACCCTCACAACCTCAAGGCAAGAAATGAAGGGCTATAGGGTAGCTGTCTCAGCGGCGCTAGTACGGGACCTCCCATTTTTTGGGATGGTAGGATATATCACCTCTCAGCCCTGTCTAAACCTAGGATAAGGTCCTTATCCATGAAGATAAACCTTCGTTTCTGCTCAACACGAGTAGGGAGGTCGGTTAGTAGTTTAACCCCATCATGTCGGAACTTCAGAAAAGTTCAGCCAGGGGGGCATCCTGGCAGAGTGGGTGAAGATGCGAAATAGAATGACCGAGGGCTCAATGTGAAGGAGGCAACATAGGACTTCAAATCCCAGGAGGACACAAACAGAATTAGGGGGGAGATCAGTTAGTTCCAACTCATAAAAAGCCAGAACGGCTTGAAAGAAAGAGGAAAGAGGAAAGGGGGAATCAAAGTCAGCAGCTCTCAAGGGTCTCAAGGTAGACGAAGACCATGCCAACAGGCATGTCTAGCACTGTCTGGTAGACACCGGGAAACAGATGGTGGCCACAGATGTCGTAGAAAAAGACTTCTTTGGGACCTCAATAATACCAATAGATGCCCTGAACTCAGGGTTAGTTGCGCCATAGTACGAACCCGCTTTCGGAGGTCCAATAGTAGAAACCGTGGTAGCGAAAGAAATAAAATGTTAGAAGAAATAAAGATAGAAGAAGCAGAGAGGGTACCTAAAGAGGAATTAGAGGCCGTCGGGAAATCGAAGTCAGGACAAGACTGTTTTGGAAAAATGGACAGAAGCGTAAGGGAAAAATGGAGAAAGAAAATGCCAAAGAATACGAATAGGTAGGAAAATAATGGAAAGGTGAGGGCTGCTGGGGGAGATTAATTTCTCGAGAGGCAGGACGACAAAAGAATAATGATAACCGCCTAGGGAGAAGGCAGAAGTTTAGTAGTCAGCATGCAACCGTCAAATAATGCATTAATGAAAAAATTATTGTGTGCAAGTGGGCGGTTTTGAAATCCAAAAACTGCCAAAATCCCCCCAAAAAAGGGAAGAAAGCATGTCTCGGGGACGCTACCAGCTCCTTGGGAAACTCAAGCACGGAAGACCAGAAAGGATTCAGGCCCAAACTCAGCACATCGCCTTGGGTTGATTCAACCAACCAGGCCACGAGCTAGGAGGTCTTGATAACACATGGGCCTAATGGCCTTGTGACAAGGAAAAGGAAATGAAGCGGTCTTTAGGCCAAGAAGCGTGACGGAGAAAAATGAGAGAGTTCAGTGAGATTAATGGGACAGCTCCGGTCCCATCAGCCACCAAATACCATATAACGAGGAGAATGGTAAAAAAAGGATGGTAAGATTACTATTCACTTTGAGATTGTTTTACATGGAAATAATGGCTAATCGGAGCATCGGAGCAGGCACGTCCCCAGGCCTATTTGACCTCAGTCTGCCTATCTTGTAGGTTTAGGTTCATATTTGACTTGTGTGGATCACTAACAAGCATGATACAAATTTTGGCATTAATAGTCTGTTTGACCGCTCTTCAGCTAGCATATACAGGAGCTATTAGATTCGGCCTTTGGGCTCAGCATGCGATTCCTTGGCTATCGTGAGCCAGGCCACTTATTTCAGCCTTATAATCCCATTTGACCGCTTTTCAACTAGCGTAAGCTGGAACTATTTGATTTGGCCTTCAAGCTAAGCTTGCGGTTCCTTGGCTATTGTAAGCCAGGTCGCTTATTTTAGCCTAATGAGCCCGTTTGACCACTCTTCAGCTAGCGTGATCTTGAGCTACTCAATTTGGTTCTAACATTAGGTTTTGGCCATCATCTTTCCATGTATTCATATTCCAAAATGACAAAAGATGGGGATATTTATAGGAATTCCCTCGGGATCACTCTTTATGGGTTTACAAAAGTCTTGATCTCTCCTGAAATTTCGCTCGCCTATTGACATGTTCAGCCACATAATTATAAGTACAAACTTTTACAAGGATACCTGACTAAGCTTAATACTTTCTCAGGTTGGAGATGTTCTTGAACCCTGCTAGCTTCGTTGCTCCTCAGTGCCAAATCTCCTGTCTTTAGGGACCTCATCTTGACTTTGTTGTTGTAGTGTTGTTCCATCAATGACTTGCATCGTCTTCTCTCTAACTTGTTCCAACTCGCTGCTTCTTTCCCTGATTGCTTGGTCATTTTCCTCCAGTTAGGGGTGTTCAACCGGTCGGCTTGTCGGTAAGGTGGTTAATCAGTTTCGATTTCTACCTGTTTAAATTTTTTATAAGGAACTGAATAACCGACCAATAATATTGTCGGTTTTATCGGTTCGGTTAGTGTCGGTTTCGGTTGATGTGTCGATTTTTACCGGGTTTCATATATATATATATATATATATCATTCATTTAAAATTTAAAATATAAATCCATATTAATATTGATTAGTAGTTAGAACCGTAAAACTTGGA